>WNWK01041279.1:0-16530 GCA_009830355.1 Cherax destructor | reverse complement strand
AATTCTTTAAAAAAACTCAAATCCTTTACCATATACTCAACAGATTTTTTCCCCCTTAAAATTTTTTACACTCTTTTTTTCCCCCTTTTTGTTTATACAAGGAACTATGCCCTCTCTGCCAGTCCCTAGGTCCCTTTTACCCTTTCCATACATTTTTTAAATAATAGCACCAACCACCCCAAAACTATATTCCCCTTTTTTTAACATTTATATCTTTATCCCATCAACCCCAGCTGCTTTAACCCGTTTCATTCTACTCACTGCCTCACGAACTTTCCCCACACCCCCAAAGGGTTTCCTCCCCCCTTTGGATGTTATTCCCCCTTCCCTATAAAAATCACTTTTTCCCCCTGTTTTCATCAACATTTCAACTCCTCAAAATATTCTCCCTTTTTCCCCCGATACCTCTAACTCTCCATTTAATAACTCCCCTCCCTATTTTTAATTCAATTAGAAAGAACTCTTTTAAAAATTAAAAGTCCTTTATAAAATTTTTCTTATTTTTTTAAAAAAGATATTTTTTTTCATTTTGCTAAAAAAATTTTTTTTTAATTTTTTTCCCCCAAAAAAAGAATCTTAGAAAACTTACCTAACCTTATTATAACAACCAAAATTTAATTTACCTAATCCAACTAAATATATTTTAGATACTTTTACAATAGTTTAATAATAAAAAAACAAATGAAATATATTTTTCGTTGGTTCAAAATTTTTTTTTCCCCGGGGAAATTATTGAATACAAAAATTTTTCACTTGTCTTATATGGCAAGGTGAGCGTTGCTATTTAAGCCAAAATCCCCTTTTTAAAATTTCGGATCAGAAAGGGAAAAAATTTTTAAAAAGGTTTTTTAAATTTTTTAGATGAGTTCTTAATTGACCGTTTTAAATCGGCACAATTATATATATATATATATATATAATATATATATATATATATATATATATATATATATATATATATATATATATATATATATATATATATATATATATATATATAAAATATAATATATATATAAAATAAATATCATATACATATAATAAAAATTTATATATATATATATATATTTTTATATATATATATATATATATATATAATATATAATATATATATATATATATATATATATATATATATATAATGTCGTGTCGAAAATAAAACTTAAATTTAAAAAAAAGAACTCATCTAAAATTTTTCTTTCAAAAAATTTTCTTTATCTTTAAAGATGTTTTTTTTTCATTATGTTAATGTGTTTATAATTTTGTACCAAGAGAAATTTTTAAAAAACCTACCTAACCTTATTACAACCCCCCAAAATTTAATTTGCCCCCCCCAAAAAAATATTTTTAGATACGTTAACATTTTTAATTAATAAAAAAAACACAATGAAATATTTTTTTTTTAGATTCAAAATTTTTTTTTTGGAAATTATTGCATACACAAATATTCGCTTGTCTTATATAGCAAGAAGAGCGTTGCTATTTAAAAAATCGCAATATTACCTAATCGGCACGACATATATATATATAAAACTTTTTTTCCCCTTTTCCCCAAGGGAAAAAGGGTGCCCAAAAAAGGAAAAAAACAAAAAAGAAAGAAAAAATTTTTTAAAACATTAAAATTTTTCCCCCAAAAATGAGAAATTGAAGGGGGCAAAAAAGGAATGATCTGACTAGGGTCAGGTATGTGAAAAAGGTTTTTCTATATGACGTTTTCAGAGCACAGTTCGCTGCCCAGACAACTTATGTTCCAGTAGGGGAAAATTGGGGGTTTTTAAAAAAAAAAACCAAAATGGATAAACATTGGTCGAAAAAAGGCATATATAGGGGGCAAAAAAAAGGGGGGGGGGTTAAAAAAAATATAGTATTCAATTAAAGAGAGAAATAAAAAAGGGGGAAAAAAAAAAAAAGAGATTATGAGTCTAAATCGTAAGGATTCGAAGACTAACCCAAGGGTTTTTTCGGTATACAGAAATAAGATTAGGGGGCAAGATAGGCCCAATTTTTAAAAAAAAAAAGGTCAGATCACTGACAGTGAAAGAAAGGGGAAATTCTCTTTCCCCTTCCCCCTTTTTTTTTTCCCCAGGGGAAAAAACTAGCGAAATTCCAGAAATAATGTATTATTTTAGAACAGGGGGGGTAATAAAAAAAATTTTTTTGAGGGAATTAGGGCATGGGCCCCCCACAAATAGAGAAAAATTTAAAACCCCCAAAAAAACCCCAGGCTTTATAACTTTTTCAAGACTTTTTTAAAAAGGGGGAAAAAGGGCTAGGGAAACCTTAGGCTAATCTTTTTAACATATCATTACAAAATCAATGCCAGACAAGGGAAAAAAACAAATGAAAAAACCCTTTTTGAACAGGAGACAGGTCCTTAATTTCGAAATATAGACCAAAAATCCTTTTCCCCCAACCTTTTTTAAAAAAACCCCACCCCCCCCCCTTTTTTCCCCCCAGTTGGCCCTCCAAATCATTCTCTTTGTTCCTTTCTCTCTAAATGCCAAACACCTCAACAGCCTCCCTTCAGCCCCCATAAAACTTTTTTAAAACCCCCCCCCTAATTTTTCCCCCCCGTTCTCCTTATTTCCCCACACCCTTGCAAAATCTCTGCCTCCCGCCGCCTCCTCCTGCAAATTTACAACCCATGCTTCCTCCCATACAAGAGTGTTGGTACCACTATCTCTCGTACATTCATTTTTTTCTCCATGAATATCGTTTTAGTCTCCAAAATACCTTAAAACACCCTCATTTTTTTCCCTTCATCAATTTATGGTTATTTTATCCTTCATAAAAACCCCTCCACAGAAAAGTTAACTCCCCCAAAAATCTAAAAAAAATTTACTTCTTATACTCCCTCTTTGAAACCCCCCTCCCCCTTTCTCTTATCTATGTTCCTTTCAACTTTTTACCACATTTTCCCCCCAAATTCGTCCCACTAACCTTTGAACCTTTTTTAGAATGAAAAGCATAGTATCATACAAAAAATAACTGTGTCAACTCCCATTTTGTATTTGATTCCCCCTTTTAAAACCCCCCCCTCCCCAACACCCTAGCATTTCTTTTTTACAACCCCTCTATAAATATGTTAAACAATAATGGTGACATTAAAATCCCTTTAAACCTAATTTTAAATAATAACCCTACCATACACTTTACCGGTTTTTGTAAAGTACCCCCCCAAATTTTTACCCCTTTTGCCCCCTTCCCTTTTATGGAAATACATCCCCTCTGCCAACCCTGGGCCTTTCCCCTTTTTTTCAACTTTTTCAAAAAAAATCCCAAACCCTCCAACACTATTTCCCTGTTATTATCACTTTTGTCATCAACCTGTGTTCCTGCTGCTTACCACCTTTCATTCTAGGGCCTCACGCCCCTTTCCCCACACTTACATCCTGTACTTTTCACACCTAAAAGACGCTATCCCCTCCCTGGCAAGTGCATAAAATTTCCCTGCCTCTTCCTCATCGATATTTAAAAGTTCTTAAAAAATTTTCCCCGCCATCTACCCAATACCTCCAGCTACCCATCTACTACCTCCCCTAGTCTGGTTTAACTGACAAATCCATTCGTCCCCTGGGCTTTCTTAACTAGTTTATCTAACTCCAAAATTTGTTCATATTCTCAAAAAAATTTCTTGACACTGCCTCTCCCACTCATTATTTACTCTCCTTTTCCACTCTCTTCACCTTCTTTACTTTCCATATACTCTGTCCTTCTTATATCATTTGGCTTTGTAAAAACTCTCATAAGCTACCTTTTTCTTTTATCGCACCCCTTACCACATCATTCCACCACTCACTCCTCTTTCCTCCTGCACCCACCCTCCTATTCCCATAAACTTCTGCCCCACATTCAATAATGCATTTTTAAACTATTCCAACCCCTACTACCTATACTTGCACTAGCCCCCCTTTTTCTGCCAATAGTTGCTTATATCTCATCACCCTAACTTCCTTCCCCCCTTAGTTTATAAACTTTCACCCTCTTGCCATTTTTCTTTGTCCCATCTACTCTTTACACTAGCTGTAGCTACTGTACAACTAGATAATGATCCGATATATCCGTTGCCTCTTTATAAACATGTACATCCTGAAGCCTACCCATCAACCTTTTATCCACCAATACATAATCTAACAAACTATACTTTCATTACATGCTATATCATATGATTTTACTTATCCTTTTTATCATAAAATATGTATTACCTATTACCAAACCTCTTCTACACATAGTTCAATTAAAGGCTTCCCCTGACACCCCAAATTTACCTACTACTCCCCCTACAACATTTTTACCCACTTTAGCAATGAGATCCCCAACCACAAATACTCTCTCACTTGGTTCATAACTCCCACGTACTACTCAACATTTCTCAAAATCTCTCTCTCTCCCACGCTACTCATCTCCAGGTCCATAAACACTTACTATAGCTCACTTTTCACATCCAACCCTTATTTTACTCCACATAACCTTGAATTTTTACATTTATATTCCTTCTTTTTCCCGCTATAACTTATCCTTCAAAATTACTGCTACCTCTTCCTTAGCTCTAACTCTATTAGAAATCCCTGACCAAATCCCATTTATTTCTCCTTTCTGAAATTCTCATACCACCTTCAGCTTTGTCTCACTTAGAGCCAGGACATCCAGCTTTTTTTCATTCATTACATCCACAATCATCTCTTTTTTTATCACTGCATAACATCCACGCACATTCAAACATCCCACTTTGATGGTTTTTCTTTTTTTTTCTTTTTAGTAGGCTATACGGAAAAAGGGGTTACTAGCCCATTGCTCCCGGCATTTTAGTTGACTTTTTACAACACGCATGGTTACGAAGGAAAGATTCTTATTCCACTTCCCCATGGATATGAAAGGAAAAAATAATAAGAACAGGAACAAATAAAATCAAAGAAAACTCAATTTAGTGTGTATACATAAACATGTACATGCAAGTGTAGTGTGACCTAAGTGTAAGTAGAAGTAGCAAGATGTACCTGAAATCTTGCATGTTTATGAGACAGCAACCTACCATCATGAAAACAATTCGGGTTCCGTTTTACACTCACTTGACGACGGTAGTACCTCCTGGATGCTTGCTCACAAACCTACTACCTAAGTTATATATGTATGTTTTATATACTATATATATGTCGTGCCGAATAGGCAGTTCAGTTCAGTTCAGACTTTCAGGTGGAACCCCCTAGGGGCGAGGGGGAAGTGGGGGCAGAAGAAGAATAGCGGTGAGAGGAAGAGCTGAAGTAGAAGAGAAAGAGTCAGGACTAAACCCAACAGTCTAACTACTATGGTAGAATAGGCTTGGGGCTTGGAGGGTTGATTGGCAGAATTGCGATTTTGGCTTAAATAGCAACGGTCATCTTGCCATATAAGACAAGTGAAAATTTGTGATGTAATAATTTCGCAAAAAATCATTCTGAAATTAACGAAAATATATTTTATTGTGTTTGTTTATTATTAAATTATTGTAAAAGTATCTAAAATATATTTAGTTGGATTAGGGTAAATTAAATTGTGCTTGTTATAATAAGGTTAGGTAAGTTTTCTATGATTCTTTGGAGCAAAATTATAATTTTTTACATTAACATAAATGAAAAAATATATCTTTAAACGTATAAGATTTTTTTAGAAAGAACTTAATTTTAAATGAGTTCTTCCTAATTGACCCCTTTTACCTATTAGCACGTATATATATATATATATATATATATATATATATATATATATATATATATATATATATATATATATATATATATATATATATATATATATATATATATATATATATATATGTAGGTAGTAGGTTGGTAGACAGCAACCACCCAGGGAGGTACTACTGTCCTGCCAGGTGACTGTGAAACAGAAACCTGAAACTGTTTTACATGATGGTAGGATTGCTGGTGTCTTTTTCTGTCTCATAAACACGCTGGATAACAGGTATATCTAGCTACTTCTACTTACACTTTAGGTCACACTACACTGGCATACACATGCATATATATACATACACACATCTAGGTTTTTCTTCTTTTTCTTAATAGCTCTTGTTCTTTTTATTTTCTCTATTGTCCATGGGGAAGTGGAAAAGAATCTTTCCTCCGTAAGCCATGCGTGTCGTATGAGGCGACTAAGATGCCGGGAGCAATGGGCTAGTAACCCCTTCTCCTGTACAAATCTACTAAAAACGAGAAGAAAAAAAACTTTATAAAATTGGGTTGTCTGAATGTGCGTGGATGTAGTGCGGATGATAAGAAAGAGATGATTGCCGATGTTATGAATGAAAAGAAGTTGGATGTCCTGGCCCTAAGCGAAACAAAGCTGAAGGGGGTAGGCGAGTTTCAGTGGGGAGAAATAAATGGGATTAAGTCAGGAGTATCTGAGAGAGTTAGAGCTAAGGAAGGGGTAGCAATAATGTTGAAGGATCAGTTATGGAAGGAAAAGAGGGAATATAAATGTGTAAATTCAAGGATTATGTGGATTAAAATAAGGGTCGGATGCGAAAAGTGGGTCATAATAAGCGTGTATGCACCTGGAGAAGAGAGGAGGTAGAGGAGAGAGAGAGATTTTGGGAGATGTTAAGCGAATGTATAGGAACTTTTGAACCAAATGAGAGAGTAATTGTGGTAGGGGACCTAAATGCTAAAGTGGGAGAAACATGCAGAGAGGGTGTAGTAGGTAAGTTTGGGGTGCCAGGTGTAAATGATAATGGGAGCCCTTTGATTGAACTTTGTATAGAAAGGGGTTTAGTTATAGGTAATACATATTTTAAGAAAAAGAGGATAAATAAGTATACAAGATATGATGTAGGGCGTAATGACAGTAGTTTGTTGGACTATGTATTGGTAGATAAAAGACTGTTGAGTAGACTTCAGGATGTACATGTTTATAGAGGGGCCACAGATATATCAGATCACTTTTTAGTTATAGCTACAGTGGGAGTAAAAGGTAGATGGGATACAAGGAAAATAGAATCAGTAAGTAAAAGAGAGGTGAAGGTTTATAAACTAAAAGAGGAGGCAGTTAGGGTAAGATATAAACAACTATTGGAGGATAGATGGGCTAGTGAGAGTGTAGGCAATGGGGTCGAAAATGTATGGGGTAGATTTAAAAATGTAGTGTTAGAGTGTTCAGCAGAAGTTTGTGGTTACAGGCGAGTGGGTGCGGGAGGGAAGAGGAGCGATTGGTGGAATGATGATGTAAAGAGAGTAGTAAGGGAGAAAAGTTAGCATATGAGAGGTTTTTACAAAGTAGAAGTGATGCAAGGAGGGAAGAGTATATGGAGAGAAAAAGAGAGGTTAAAAGAGTGGTGAAGCAATGTAAAAGAGAGCAGATGAGAGATGGGTGAGATGTTATCAGCAAATTTTGTTGAAAATAAGAAAAAGTTTTGGAATGAGATTAATAAGTTGAGGAAGCCTAGAGAACAAATGGATTTGACAGTTAAAAATAGGAGAGGAGAGTTATTAAATGGAGAGTTAGAGGTATCGGGAAGATGGAGAGAATATTTTGAGGATTTGTTAAATGTTGATGAAGACAGGGAAGCTGTGATTTCGTGTGTAGGGCAAGGAGGAATAACATCTTGTAGGAGTGTGGAAGAGCCAGTTGTGGGTGTAGGGGAAGTTCGTGAGGCAGTGGGTAGAATGAAAGGGGTAAGGCAGCTGGGATTGATGGGATAAAGATAGAAATGTTAAAAGCAGGTGGGGATATAATTTTGGAGTGGTTGGTGCTATTATTTAATAAATGTATGGAAGAGGGTAAGGTACCTAGGATTGGCAGAGAGCGTGTATTGTTCCTTTGTATAAAGGCAAAGGGGACAAAAGAGAGTGCAAAATTATAGGGAATAAGTCTGTTGAGTGTACCTGGTAAAGTGTATGGTAGAGTTATTATTGAAAGAATTAAGAGTAAAACAGAAAGCAGGATAGCAGATGAACAAGGGTGCTTTAGGAAAGGTAGGGGTGTGTAGACCAAGTGTTTACAGTGAAACATATAGGTGAACAGTATTTGGATAAGGGTAAAGATGTTTTTGTGGCATTTATGGATTTGGAAAAGGCGTATGATAGGTAGATAGGGGGCAATGTGGCAGATGTTGCAGGTGTATGGAATAGGAGGAAGGTTACTGAAAGCAGTGAAGAGTTTTTATGAGGATAGTGAGGCTCAGGTTAGAGTGTGTAGGAGGGAAGGGACTTTTCCCAGTAAAAGTGGGCCTTAGACAAGGATGTGTGATGTCACCGTGGTTGTTCAATATATTTATAGATGGGGTTGTAAGAGAAGTGAATGCGAGGGTCTTAGCAAGAGGTGTTGGGCTAAAAGATAAAGAAGCAAATACAAAGGGGAGTTGTCACAGTTGCTTTTGCTGATGACACTGTGCTTTTGGGAGATTCTGAAGAGAAGTTGCAGAGGTTGGTGGATGAATTTGGTAGGGTGTGTAAAAGAAGAAAATTGAAAGTGAATATAGGAAAGAGTAAGGTGATGAGGATAACAAAAGAATAGGTGACGAAAGATTGGATATCAGATTGGAGGAGAGAGTATGGAGGAGGTGAATGTATTCAGATATTTGGGAGTGGACATGTCGGCGGATGGGTCTATGAAGGATGAGGTGAATCATAGAATTGATGAGGGGAAAAGGGTGAGTGGAGCACTTCGGAGTCTGTGGAGACAAAGAACCTTGTCCATGGAAGTAAAGAGGGAATGTATGAGAGCATAGTTATACCAACGCTCTTATATGGGTGTGAAGCATGGGTGATGAATGTTGCAACGAGGAGAAGGCTGGAGGCAGTGGAGATGTCATGTCTGAGGTCAATGTGTGGTGTGAATATAATGCAGAGAATTCGAGTTTGGAAATTAGGAGGAGGTGCGGATTACCAAAACGATTGTCCAGAGAGCTGAGGAGGGGTTGTTGAGGTGGTTTGGACATGTAGAGAGAATGGAACGAGACAGAGTGACTTCGAGAGTGTATAAATCTGTAGTGGAGGGAAGGCGGGGTAGGGGTCGGCCTAGGAAAGGTTGGAGGGAGGGGGTAAAGGAAGTTTTGTGTGCGAGGGGCTTGGACTTCCAGCAAGCATGTGTGAGCGTATTTGATAGGAGTGAATGGAGGCATATGGTTTTAATACTTGACGTGCTGTTGGAGTGTGAGCAAAGTAACATTTATGAAGGGATTCAGGAAACCGGCAGGCCGGACTTGAGTTCTGGAGATGGGAAGTACAGTGCCGGCACTCTTAAGGAGGGGTGTTAATGTTGCAGTTTTATAACTGTAGTGTAAAGCACCCTTCTGGCAAGACAGTGATGGAGTGAATGATGATGAAAGTTTTTCTTTTCGGGCCACCCTGCCTTGGTGGGAATCGGCCGATGTGTTAATAAAAAAAAAAAAAAAAAAAAAAATATATATATATATATATATATATATATATATATATATATATATATATATATATATATATATATATATATATATATATATATATATATATATATATATGTCGTGCCGATTAGGTAAAACTGGTCAATTAGCAAGAACTCATTTAAAATTAAGTCCTTTCTGAAATTTTCTTATACGTTTAAAATATATTTTTTCATTTATATTAATGTAAAAATTTATAATTTTGTACCAAGAGAAACTTTGAAAACCTACCTAACCTTATTACAACAAGCGCAATTTAATTTAGCCTAACCCAACTAAATATATTTTAGATACGTTAACATTAATTTAACAATAAACAAACACAATGAAATATATTTTTTTCGTTAGGTTCAGAATGATTTTGGCGAAATTATTACATACACAAAATTTCGCTTGTCTTATATGGCAAGATGAGCGTTGCTATTTAAGCCAAAATCGCAAGTTTTACCTAATCGGCACGACATATATATATATATATATTTTTATTTGATATTGAAAAGGTATCTTACCTGTTGAGAGGTGCTCGTTATTGAGTGAAGACCCACGGTCATTCCTGCCAAATAAAAGAAGCTGTTAATTATTCATACATATATTTTCTTTCTTCTTGCAACAAACCGACCGTATCCCACCCAGGCAGGGTGACCACCGAGGCAAGGTGACCACCGAGGCAGGGTGACCACCCAGGAAGGGTGACCACCGAGGCAGGGTGACCACCGAGGCAGGGTGACCACCCAGGCAGGGTGACCACCGAGGCAGGGTGACCACCGAGGCAGGGTGACCACCGAGGCAGGGTGACCACCGAGGCAGGGTGACCACCGAGACAGGGTGACCACCGAGGCAGGGTGACCACCGAGGCAGGGTGACCACCGAGGCAGGGTGACCACCGAGACAGGGTGACCACCGAGGCAGGGTGACCACCGAGGCAGGGTGACCCAACAAAGAAAAACTTTCATCATCACTCACTCCATCACTGTCTTGCCAGAGGCGTGCTTACACTACAGCTACAAAACTACGACATTAGCACACCTCCTTCAGAGTGCCGGCACTGTACTTACCATCTGCAGGAATCAAGTCCAGCCTGCCAGTTTCCCTGAAACCCTTCATAAATGTTACCTTGCTTACACTCCAACAGCACGTCAAGTCCTAAAAACCATTTGTCTCCATTCGCTCCTATCTAACACGCTCACGAACGCTTGCTGGAAGTCCAAGCCCCTCGCACACAAAACCTTCTTTACCCCCTCCCTCCAACCTTTTTGTAGGCCGACCCCTACCCCGCCTTCCCTCCACTACAGATTTAAACACTCTCGAGGTCATTCTATTTTTATTCATCCTCTCTACATGTCCAAACCATCTCAATAACCCCTCCTCAGCCCTCTGGATAATAGTTTAGGTAATCCCACACCTCCTCCTAATCTCCAAACTACGGATTCTCTGCATTATATTCACACCACACATTGCCCTCAGACATGACATCTCCACTGCCTCCAGCCTCTCCTTGTTACAACATTCACAACCCATGCTTCACACCCATATAAGAGTGTTGGTATAACTATACTCTCATACATTCCCCTCCTTGCTTTCATGGATAAAGTTCTCTGTCTCCACAAGCTTCTTAGTGCACCACTCACCTTTTTCCCCTCATTAATTCTATGATTCACCTCATCCTTCATAGACTCATCTGCTGACACATCCACTCTCAAATATCTGAACACATTCTCCTCCTCCATTCTTTCTCCCTCCAATCTGATATCCAGTCGTCCGTTATCTAATTTTTTTTGTTATCCTCATCACCTTACTCTTTCCTATATTCACTTTTAATTTCCTTCTTTTGCATACCCTACCAAATTCATCCACCAACCTCTGCAACTTCTTTTCAGAATCCCACAAAAGCACAGTGTCATCAGCAAAGAGCAACTGTGACAACTCCCACTTTGTGTTAGATTCTTTGTCTTTTAACCCCACACCTCTTGCCAACACCCGAGCATTCACTTCTCTTACAACTCCATCTATAAATATATTGAACAACCATGGTGACATCACACATCCCTGTCTAAGACCTACTTTTACTGGGAAATAATCTCCCTCTCGCCTACATACTCTAACCTGAGCCTCACTATTCTCGTAAAAACTTCTCACCGCTTTCAATAACCAACCTCCTATTCTATACATTTGCAACATCTGCCACATTGCATTCCTATCCACCCTATCATATGCCTTTTCCAAATCCATAAATGCCACAAACACCTCTTTACCCTTATCTAAATATTGTTCACCTATATGTTTCACTGCAAACACTTGGTCTACACAACTCCAACCCTTCCTAAAGCCTCTTTGTTCTTTTGTCCTCTTTGCCTTTATACGAAGGAACTATGCATGCTCTCTGCCAATCATTAGGTACCTTACCCTCTTCCATACATTTATTAAATAAAAACACTAACCACTTCAAAACTATATCCCCACCTGTCTTTAACATTTCTCTCTTTATCCCATCAATCCCAGCTGATTTACTCCCTTTCATTCTACTCACTACCTTACGAGCTTCCCCCACACTCACAACTGGTTCTTCCTCACTCCTATAAGATGTTATTCCTCCTTGCCCTATACACGAAATCACAGCTTCCCTATCTTCATCAACATTTAACAATTCCTCAAAATATTCCCTCCATCTTCCCGATACCTCTAACTCTCCATTTAATAACTTTCCTCTCCTATTTTTAACTGATAAATCCTTTCTTTCCCTAGGCTTTCTCAACTTATTAATCTCACTCCAAAACTTTTTCTTATTTTCAACAAAATTTGTTTATAACATCTCACCCACCCTCTCATTTGCTCTCTTTTTTCCATTGCTTCTCCACTCTTTTAACCTCTCTTTTTCTCTCCATATACTCCTTCCTCCTTGCATCACTTCTACTTTGTAAAAACCTCTCATATGCTAACTTTTTCTCTTACTACTCTCTTTACATCATCATTCCACCAATCGCTCTTCTTCCCTCCCGCACCCACTTTCCTATAACCACAAACTTCTGCTGAACACTCTGAAACTATATTCTTGAACTTACCCCATACCTCTTCTACCCGACTGCCTATACTCTCACTAGCCCATCTGTCCTCCAACAGTTGTTTATATCTTACCCTAACCGCCTCCTCCTTTAGTTTATAAATCTTCACTTTTCTCTTATTTGCTGTTTCCATTCTCCTTGTATCCCATCTAACTTTTACTCTCTGTAGCTACAACTAAAAAGTGATCTGATATATCTGTGGTCCCTCTATAGACATGTACATCCTGAAGTCTACTCAACAGCTTTTTATCTACCAATACATAGTCCAACAAACTACT
The DNA here is from genome assembly GCA_009830355.1 of Cherax destructor. NCBI lineage: Eukaryota > Metazoa > Arthropoda > Malacostraca > Decapoda > Parastacidae > Cherax > Cherax destructor. The sequence goes on along the minus strand of WNWK01041279.1, from coordinate 3,778 downwards.
GTCATTACGCCCTACATCATATCTTGTATACTTATTTATCCTGTTTTTCTTAAAATATGTATTACCTATAACCAAACCCCTTTCTATACAAAGTTCAGTCAAATGCTCCCCATTATTATTTACACCTGGCACCCCAAACGTACCTACCACACCCTCTCTAAACGCTTCTCCTACTTTAGCATTTAGGTCCCCTACCACAATTACTCTCACAATTGGCTCAAAAGTTCCTACACACTCGCTTAACATCTCCCAAAATCTCTCTCTCTCCTCTACACTCCTCTCTTCTCCAGGTGCATACGCACTTATTATGACCCCCTTTTCACATCCGACCCTTATTTTAATCCCTCTTCTCTCTCCATAACTGATCCTTCAACATTATTGCTACCCCTTCCTTAGCTCTAACTCTCTCAGATACTCCTGACTTAATCCCATTTATTTCTCCCCACTGAAACTCAACTACGCCATTCAGCTTTGTTTCGCTTAGGACCAGGACATCCAACTTCTTTTCATCCATAACATTAGCAATCATCTCTTTCTTATCACTTCCATGCACATTCCATCATCCCAATTTTATAAAGTTTTTCCTTATCTTGTTTTTAGTAATTTATACATTAGAAGGGTTACTAACCCATTGCTCTCGGCATTTAGTCACTTCTTATGACACGCATAGCTTACGGAGGAAGAATTCTGTTCCACTTCCCCATGGAGTTAAGCAGAAATAAACAAGAACAAGAACTAGAAGATAATAGAAGATAAACCCAGAAGGGTTAATATATATATGCTTGTACATGCATGTGTAGTGTGACCTAAGTGTAAGTAGAAGTAGCAAGACATACCTGCAACCTTGCATGTTTATATCAATGAAACCACGAATCATGTGGTTTTGAAGCATTTACCAAACTGCGGCAGGCCAGGTTCGACCCACTACACATTGTCCCGTAGATGAATGGTTCAGAGAACTGACAAGTTATAAATTAGACACATATGAACACTTGGTTTCTTTATTGAGGAAACGTTTCGCCACACAGTGGCTTCATCAGTCCAATACAAAGTAGAAAGGTGTAAGGAGAGGAGGAGTTTGAGGTTATCAGTCCCTCAGCCTGGAGTCGATGTGTTCAGTCCATCAATCTTGTAGAAAGTACAGCACAGACCCGTAGAGATTGCTTATATACTGTAGTCAGGTGAGGCGAAGCAGGAGGAGGCGGGGTCATAGTGGTACCAACTTGTCGGTTCTCTGAACCATTCATCTACATCCTGTCTGACACAGCAACATCTTGGGATCTTGATACAAACGAATTCTTCAACACTTGTCCAACCTTTGGACGAAGACCTACTTCGACTAGTGGATGGTACCACTATGACCCCGCCTCCTCCTGCTTCGCCTCACCTGTCTACAGTATATAAGCCACCTCTACGCCCCTGTGCTGTACTTTCTACAAGATTGATGGACTGAACACATCGACTCCAGGCCGAGGGACTGATAACCTCAAACTCCTCCTCTCCTTACACCTTTCTACTTTGTATTGGACTGATGAAGCCACTGTGTGGCGAAACGTTTCCTCAATAAAGATACCCAAGTGTTGCATATGTGTCTAATTTATTACACATTGTCCCGCCTCAAGAGACAACACAATGTACATTTCACCTTATCCACTCAGCCATCGATTCTACAAAGATAACGCACCCAGCAGAGCTAGGTATTTTTCGTGATCCGAGGACACTAGTGACAGTGGTATGCTCAAGCACTAATTTCAGCCTCTTCCTGTTTGACTACTCGCCTCCATAAGAAGTCTATATATAAATGAAACCACGAAACATAAACTAGGTGTTTTTCGTGATCTGATAAACACCTAGCTCTGCTGGGTGCATGATCTTTGTAGGATCGATGGCTGAGTGGTTAAGGTGGCATGTACGTTGCGTTCTCTTTTGAGGGAGAACAATGTGTCATGGGGTCGAACCCTTGCATGCCTCAGTTTGGTAAATGATTCAAATCCACTTCTTTCGTGGCTTCACTGCTTTATAATGCTCTAACCCACGGGACCATACAATCCTACAACAACCACGTACCCTGCAGAGCTAGGTGCTGTACCGTGATCCGAGGACATACGATAGTGTGGGTGCCTTAGAGCTAATTTCATTCTACTCCCCGTTTGGTGTACTAGCCTCAACAAGCAGTATTTTATATTATTGTCCTACGACAGTGGTATTGATCAATAACAACACTGAGACTAGCCAAGGAGTCGAACCCGTGGACTGGAGCGTCATCTGTCTTTCGCTCACAAGGAGGCGGGCCAAAGCAACATGGGTTCGACTCCTTGGCTAGTCGAGTTGTTATTGATCAATACCACTCGTTCGTGGGTACAATAATATAAAATATTGTTTAGTAAGTAAGTAAGTTTATTCAGGTATGCACAAATAGAGTTACATAGATTATCATACATAGCAGCATATGTGTAGAAAGCCTAGGATAACCCAAAAAAGTCAGACAGAGTGACTTATTTCCATTGGGGTCCATATTTCCATTGGGGTCCATATTTCCATTGGGGTCCATTTGTTGGGCTAGTACACCAAACAGGAAGTAGAATGAAATTAGCTCAGAGGCATCCACATCAACGTATGTTCTCGGATGACGGGTACAACATCTAGCTTGGCTGGATGCGTCATTCTTGAGAACTGTGTGGTCCCGTGGACTATAGCGTCATCTGTCTCTCGCTCATAATGAGGCGGGCCAAAGCAGCATGAGTTCGACTCCTTGACTAGTCGCAGTCTTCTTCTTCTTGATTCGCCGGAACTCTCCCGGCCCAGGCCTTTTCCAAGTGGTGGCCCGGCCTTGGCTCCCTTCCTAGGGAGTATTTCAGACAAATGTCTGCCATGGGAGGAGGTACAAGTACCCCCTCATCGTTGGGACCAACTGTCCCCAGACCTAGCAACATTCCCCGCCCTCATGGGGCTCGTAGAAAAGCTAGGCCTCTCTGGTCTGCCATCTTCCCCGCCCCAGGGAGGCTGATGGGAAGGGCAGTTTTGCAAGCAGCAGGTGGTAGCAAGCTCTGGCTTTGGCACCTACCTGCCCTAGAAGGGCTGGGCATGGTCCTCTTCTAGTCGCAGTGTTGTTGTTGATATATATATATATATATATATATATATATATATATATATATATATATATATATATATATATATATATATATATATATATATATATATATATATATATATATATATATATATATATATATATATATGCAAGAAAACCACTATGAAAAATAGAAGAATTCCCAAACGCTTTCGTGACTACTCACATTATCAAGGAACTATAACAGGAAACATGACAAGAAGGGCATATAAGGGGCGAGACTACACCTCACAGTCCATCACACTAACAAAGACTACACCTCACAGTAGCGTAACATCTCACGACTCTGTGAAGAGGAACATAAGAAAGGACCTGAAACTCTTCCCAAGAATTAAGATTAGTCCAATTTATCATTAAATTCTTCCCAAATTTTATTAATTATAAATGAATCCAATTTATATAAACCAAAAGAAATATTCATATTATTTTCAAAACTGCTTTTAATGAAACATGATTCTATTATATTTCTCTCAACCATGGACTTGCTTGATACAACCTTCTCAGCATTTTGAAAATCAATTCACATTCATTCACATTTTGAAAATCAATTGGATGGTTAAAATCTCTCACATGAATAAATAGAGCATTAGAATCTTGTCAGTTCTAATGCTATATTTATGTTGTTTTAATCTTAGTTCAAGACTT
>WNWK01041278.1:0-16530 GCA_009830355.1 Cherax destructor | reverse complement strand
CCCATGGGAGGGGGTACTCAGCGGTGACCAACAGGTCCCAGGCCTAGCATATTCGCCCACAAGCACGAGGCAGGTAGGTAGATAGTTGCTAGGCCTCTGTGGTTCGCCACCTTCCTAACGGGAAGGACAGGCTTATGAGCTGCAGATGGTAGCAAACTCCAGCCTTGGCAGCTCCCGGCCGGGTCTTTACCAAATGGTGACCCGGCTCCGGCTCCCTGGCGTGGGAGTAGCAGAGACCTAAGTCTCCCATGGGAGGGGGTACCCCTCAGCGGTGGGACCAACAGGTCCCAGGCCTAGCCATATTCGCCCACAAGCACGAGGCAGGTAGGTAGATAGTTGCTAGGCCTCTGTGGTCTGCCACCTTCCTAACGGGAAGGCAGGCTTATGAGCTGCAGATGGTAGCAAACTGCTGCCTTGGCAGCTCCCGGCCGGGTCTTTACCAGATGGTGACCCGGCTCCGGCTCCCTGGCGTGGGTAGCAGAGACCTAAGTCTCCCATGGGAGGGGTACCTCAGCGGTGGGACCAACTGGTCCCAGGCCTAGCCATATTTGCCCACAAGCACGAGGCAGGTAGGTAGATAGTTGCTAGGCCACTCTGGTCTGCCACCTTCCCCGCCCCAAGGAGGCTGACGGGAAGGGCAGGCTTGTGAGCCGCAGATGATATCAAGCTCCAGCCTTGGCACCTACCCTGCCCTAGAAGGGCTGGGCATGGTGAACGACCCTACTTTGAAAAATGCTCATTATTACTTTCCTATATGATAATCTCAATATTTAATAATATGTTACTATTATGTTATCCCTTCCCCCAAAACTAAATACTACTCATATTATAAGTTAATGTCAAAAATGCTCAAAGTTATTTTTCTTAACACCTGTAACAATCTAATATCATCAGATAATAATTTAAACATGAAAATTTCACCATATTGTAATTTTGAAAACAATTTTTAACTAGAATAAACTCAATAAATTTCTCTAATATTAAGTACATAGTCTTTAAGTTATTAGATTAAGCTGCCCCTAATGCCATAGCATGTCAGTGGCACTCCTTGTACTCAATTTACATTGTAATTACCAATACCTATGTAATCTGCAATAAAATAAAATGCCCAAAATGCCCTGCATACTAGGGGCTTTTGGCATGTACACCTCATGTTATCTCAATAACCAAATGTAATTCTTTGTATCATGTCCAAATAAAAATTATTATTATTATTATTACTTTACTTTACTTAAATAGCTCAATAACTGATTCAATAAAATATATTAGTCAGACTTCAAAATGTATTTTTTTCTTAACGTGGAACGTAAACTGAAATATTCTTGATAGTTTTCCTCCAAATAGGCATATAATTACTAATAATATTTTATTAAAAACCTATTTTATTAAAAAAAAAAATTTAATACGTTTAAGATATTGAAAAAATATTTAAAAGAAATTTAAACTCTAAAAAAACATTTACATAAAATCACGAAGGTTTTTAACATTTTCAAACAATAGGTTTCATATTAAATATGCTTTTAACAAAAACTAACCAGAACATCCAATTTATACCAAAATTTTGTAACCTTAGGTTGTAAGGCTATATGTAGTTTGTCACTGTCTGGGGCATCCTGCCATCGCTTCATCGTCTTTGGGGTTGTTACGAGCATAGCCTGTAAATCACTTAAAAGGTAGTGCTACTCGTAACAAAATTGAGAAAAGAAAAGATCTAACTCGTAGCAGAGCTCACATATAGAGGAAAAGGAATCTTTCTAGTTTCAGTTAGTTTTATTAACAGCTTTAATAATTAATACTCATTTCGCATACACCGAGTAAAACATATCATTAGCCTTATTATCACTATAATAAGTTAAACATTCACAAACTGCTCTAGGCCGAGCGTTATTAGACTCTTTCACAACAAGTCAAAAGGTATATGCAAATATATGTACAGACACGTGCATTTTACAAGCCTTAACACCACTCTGAAACAAATAACTGTTCCTTCTTGAGGATCCTTCTCTAGATAAGATTCTATAAGCGGCATATCACTTAGGTTCATTCACTTATTCTCATTGTCTTCAAGTGTTTTTCATCCGCCTATTCAGACAAATATATTCATCCACCGTCTCAGATAGATATTCACTATTCAAGGGCTTCCAATAACTCCTGGGCACTGCTGGGGGGAGAGTAGGGAGTCTTGAAGACAGATTCTCCACTAGTCCTTTCCTAGACCAGAGGAAGGTATCAACTAAACAAGGTTAAGGCTTTACCAGCCGACCTAAACTCGGTTTGTAGCTCAAAGTGTCTGCTGGTGCTTAACCAGCCGCACCAGCAGTGTCTGCTGGTGCTTAACCAGCCGCACCAGCAGTGTCTGCTGGTGCTTAACCAGCCGCACCAGCAGTGTCTGCTGGTGCTTAACCAGCCGCACCAGCAGTGTCTGCTGGTGCTTAACCAGCCGCACCAGCAGTTTACAATATTACAAAATCCTACCTATGTACAAAGCTAAACAATTTGGGGCCAGATAATATTATAAAGTCGAGTAAATCTATTTTAGCTATTAATGGAAATACTCCTTAATATAATATTAAGTGAAAAAGCCAAAACAAACATTAATACACATATCATTTCGTTCTGGAAATGAGCAAAGGGCGTAACAGGGGTGGGGAAGGTGGCAGACCAGAGGGGCCTAACATCTATTTACCTCCATGCCTCGTGCTGTTGGTGGATGTGGCGAGGCCTGGGGCCAGATGGTCCCACCGCTGAGGGGTACCACCTCCCATGGGAGATATAGGTCTCTGATACTCTCACACCAGGGAGCCGGAGCCGGGTCGCTATTTCGTAAAGGTTATAAATTAGTTCTACAAATATTATTTGTATCGGGAATTATTAATAATTATTTTCATATGGCTGGAAGTGATGGAATAATGGAGGAAAACATCTGCAAGAGGAAGAGAAAGTCAAGTTGTATCCCAAGATGATTATTTAACCTACGTTGAGGAACCTCCATAGATGATGCTGGGGTAGATCAATGGATGCTGGGGTAGACCAGTGATGCTGGGGTTGATCAATGGATGCTGGGGAAGATCAGTGGATGCTGAGGTACACTAGTGGATGCTGGGGTAGATCAGTGGATGCTGAGGAAGATCAGTGGATGATGGGGGTAGATCAGTGGATGCTGTGGTAGATCAGTGATGTTCCGGGTAGATCTGGGGATGATCAGTGAATACTAGGGAAATTCAGTTGATGCTGGGGTAGATCAGTGGATGCTGGGGTAGATCAGTCGCTGCTGGGAAGATCAGTGGATGCTGGGAATATCAGTGGACGCTCGGGAGATCAGTTGTTGCTGGGGTAGATCAGTGGACGCTGTGGTAGATTAGTAGATGCTGGGGTACATCAGTGGATGCTGGAGAAGATCAGCGGATGCTGGAGTAGACCAGTGGATGCTGGGGTAGATTAGTGGATGCTGGGGTAGATTAGTGGATGCTGGGGTAGATCAGTGGATGCTGGGGTAGATCTGTGAATAATAAGGTAGATCAGTGATGCTGGGGTAGACCAGTGGATGCTGTTGTAGATCAGTTGATGCTCAGGTAGATCAGTGAATGCTGGGGTAGATAAGTGGTTGCTGGGGTAGAACAGTTGATGCTGGGGTAGACCAGTGGATGCTGGTGTAGCTCAGTGATGCTGGGGTAGAACAGCGATGCTGGGGTAGATCAGCGATGCTGGGGAAGATCAGTGGATGCTGTCGTAGACCAGTGGATGCTGGGGTAGATCAGTGCATACTGGTGTAGATCTGTAAATACTGGGGTAGATCAGTGGATGCTTTGGTAGAACAGTGATGCTGTATGGTAGTCTGCTTGTTGATGTGGAGTGTCTAGCTCTCGCTATTCTCCCTTTTCCCTTCTTCCACCCGGTGAGAGGTGTAGTGCGAGGCTCCGACCACTGACGACTTCCGACCTCACTCTAAGTCTTCACCAATACTCCTGTTTGTTATGTTAAGAACTTCAATCGATATTTTTGTTTAGAGCTTCACTCATTAATTTGGAGAACTTAATTCTGCTCTGCCCTGCTTTGTTTTATTGAAAAGTAAATTGTTTCAGTCTCACCATTTCTTTTAAAGGCCTTATGCCTACTGTGTCCCACAGGGAAGTGTTCTTGGCCCACTACTCTTTCTCATTTACATTAATGGGAGATGTTCCTTGTACATCAACGTCATGTACTCAAAGAGTACAACGCTTAAAAATATCACTAAACAATTCAGGGTACTGCAAAATCATGTTCTTAACATTACTTGCTTTATCAGCATCAAGGTTACTTAGAAAATTATCTAGTGATTGTAGCGTCACTGAATTTTCTATACCTCTAGAGATGTCAGGCAGACTGACGTTTCCTTCTTGTGGTCTAGGAAGAATAGAAGCAGTAGGTAGAGGACTAGCATAGTATGCCTTGAGCTGATTAATGTGGTACACATGATTGGATTTTCTCTTCCCAGGCGTACGTACTAGGTAATTTACGTCACTAAGCTTCTTCACTACTTCCAGGGGACCATCATACCTGGCTTGTAGAGCATGACCTGGTACTAATTTCTGAGCAATCACCTTATCACCTGCTTTAAAAGAGCAAGAGACAGCACGCTTGTCATACTGTTGTTTCATCCTAGCCTGAGCTGAAGCTAGGTTTTTCATAGCTAGCTCTTGAGCAGCAATTAAATGTTTCTGCATTAATGAAGGTGATGTGCTTAATGATGAATTAGATTTTCCTGTCCACACATCTTTCAAAACAGCAAGCGGACCACGTAATTGGTGTCCGTATATTAGCTCAAACGGACTAAATCCTAGACTTTCTTGCTCACTTTCCCTTATAGCGAACATAAGAAAAGGTACACCTTCATCCCAGTCTCTAGAAAAATTTCACAATATGCTTCTCATCATACACTTCAGTGTCTGATGAAATCTCTCTAGAGCACCTTGTGACTGAGGGTGGTAACTGGTAGAAAGTACAGACTTTATTCCTAGGTGGGATAATGCTTCTCGGAAGATCTTAGAGGTGAAGTTGGATCCCTGATCAGACTGTATCTCTCGAGGCAATACAACGTGGGAGAAAAATTTCATCAATGCCCTGACAATAGCACGAGCATTAATTTTCTCAAAGGAATGGCTTCAGGATAGCGTGTAGCTGCGTCCATTATTGTAAACAGGTGTGTTGTGGGGTTCTTTTCATAGATTTGGTAATATTAACAGACGATGAGCTTGGGTTTTGGTAGCGTTTAATGAGGCGTTGGATATATGGGAGCTGAGAGCCTATGCCTGTGTCCGTCTGTCCTGCACTCAGTCTCGATGGTAACTCAACACTAGGCCGCCTGGCGCTGAGGCATTCAAAAGGCAGGCCTATCATTGGCTGATGCCAGATCACATGGGCAGGGTTGGAAATCACGTGAACAGCCGTGATGCATGCAGCCGTTATAAGTACAACCCGTACAGCTCGGGCATGCTACGTATGGCGTCTCGACATACAACTACACAAACTAAGGACAACAGGCAACAACTTTCAGCTGATTCTATACAATGTCAAAGTACACAACAGTTAACATTATACTTCACATGGATATTATCGTGACGGAACAATCTACATTACTATATGATGCATCTTGATACTTGGGAATTAATTAAATGAGCTCATTCTAGAAAATCATGATAAAAGAGATAAAAAAAAATAATTTGTTCGATCGAACTGTCTTCATGTGATCTACGAATTCTGAGGAAATAAATTACAAGAAGATAGTGATTAACAGACAAGGTAGATATGGTGCACTCAAATCTATACTGTTAATTCTCAGAACTCGGAGAGAACGTGAACACACAAAAAAAAAAATTTGAGTGATACTAAGTAGATATTATAACACACAGTTAAACGCTTACTACATATTTATCTATACAGGTTAGTTACATTTAACCCCAACTCTGCTAGGGTGAGATTGATATAGGCTGTATAATTATCATCTCTGGGTGGATCAAACTCTATTACAATAGGTAACTCAACTTCTGATTGAGGAGGATCTACACTGGTATCTACAAATGATACTTGAGGATTAATTAACACTTGTCGTGTACGTAGGGAATAACGACATTCAGGTATAACTTCATCCCAGGTTGAACTATTGGGATTAACAGTGGCTCTCAAGACATCGAGTACCTTTTATTAGTTCTTTCTGCTAAACCATTGCTGGCAGGATGGTGTGGAACAATGGTAGATTTAATAATCTTATACAAGGCACATAGGTTTTCTAGAATCTCGTTACAAAATTCACCTCCATTATCTGTTATGAGGGACTTAGGAGTGGTATGTCTACAGATTATACGTTCCTTAAACGCTTTAGCTACTGTCCCGGCAGTCTTATCTGGGATAGGAACTAACTCACAAAATCTGGTAAAGTGATCGACCATCACACACAGATGTTTGTTTCCACTGAAGGAACATTGGAAGTTGGTCAACAGATCTAGTGCAACTCTTTCCCATGGCTCACTAGAAGTAGGAAAGATCTGGATTGGATTAGGACCTGTGACATACTCAGTAATATCGGTAGACATACGAGGCCAAAAGTATTTCAATCTGGCTTGTTTCACAGAACGATCCATACCAGGATGTGCAACATCTGGTACATCGTGAACTAGCTGCAAGGCTACTTTCACTAGTGACTGTGGAATTACTAATTGGTATACTCTTCTACTAGGATTACCCAACTCGGTAGTGCGATACAGTAATTCTTGGTTCATGACAAAGTCACTAATGGGTGCTGGTTGCTTCACAGAGAGAATAAGATCTTTCTGGAGCAGGAATCGAACCACACCAGACCACAAGGGTCTTGTCTTTGAGCAGTCTTTACATCCTCAGCACTAAATGGAGGATCGGCAGTTACTACACTGACATGACGCGACAAAGCATCAGCAACTATATTGGATTTGCGTAACTGTATAATTGCGTTCAGCCTTAGTAAGGACTCGGCTAGCAAATGCAAATAATCTCTTAAACTGAGTTTTCTTTATTCACTAAGAACTGGGAACACTTTCCTACTGGAGGAATGAACGGCACGGTGGAGTGGAAGGACTCTCCCCGGGGTGAAATAGATAGCTCAATAACACAAAGTATGAGCAAAGGAGAATGGCTCTCACTATCTCTTACTGCAGGTAATAATTACTCGACACACGACACTTTACTCTGCAAAGGACTTACTGTCAACTGGAAAGAACACTATCTGGAACACGAGGGACAACAACTGGCACTCTAGTGAATACACTAGCAACAGAAACGGCTTTCTGCAATTGCTTTTGCATCAGCGAGAGATGCTATAACTCATTCAAGTAGTCTTTCTTCAACAAAGCGTCCCCTGGAGAGGAACTACTACTTGAACTAGCAACATTGCAAGGATAGACTCAGTACTCAAGGCGGTCCGGGATACCTCCGGCACCCTAGGCATCTGAACGCTATCTTGCATGCAAGATATTGTAGGGACTGAATTCCAGACAGGAGTGACAGTAATACCAGTATCTTGACCGCTCGGCTACGTTAATACATAATGCACAAAGCTATCAGGACTGAATTTGAACTTCACATTCCGCAGAACTGTTATAACTCTCTGATACAAGCTGTGAGAACAAACACATTGCTCAAGAGCTAGATACTGTCTTTCAGTCGATAAGGAACTATCAGGATCACGAAGAAAACTATAGTATTGACTCTGTGGCTGGGTAGGTCTAGCATTCGGTAAATGACTATCATGAATTTCAGCAAGGGCATTTGGAACATTAGAGCACTGAATGCCGTCATTAGCTACACTACTGTAAGGTAAGTGAGACATACTTGCAATGAAAATTGCACAAAGACTAATTCAGGTAAAAAAAATGAGAATGGTAAAATATTCACAGTACACAATTAGTTAAAATGGAAAGTAAGAAGTCATTGAATTAGATGCAGAAAAGGGGTTAAAACAACTAATGTACACTGCATAAGAAATGACAACTCACTCACTGATTTTTGACTGTAAAATTTAAGGAATTACTTTACAAATTGCAATAAAAGGCAATATGAATACTGTATGGATTAACTGCAAAGTTTATCTCTCTCTACTGGAATTTAAAACAAAATTACTAGATGAGAAATAATAAATCAATGCAAAGTGGAAATACAATAAAAAAAAATTGTATTCAACTGGAAAAATACTAGAAAACAAATTTTCTAAGGAGAAAATGACACTAGAATTTAATATGCATTGCTGGCTGAAGAATTAACTATGATGCTGACAACTAGCATTGAATTATTAGTATTTTTTAGGATAACACTGAGTAAAATGGAATAAAGTGCACAATACTGTATGCAAAATAACAAGAACAAGTAATCACTACTGTAGAATAATTTTAAAGTGTAATCAATGTATGGTATTGCATAAACAATTTACTGCATCAATTAAAAATCAATGTTGCACTGGGCACAAGGAGAATGAACACTTTAACTCTTAGTTCAATTAAGAAAACTAATGAAAATGAGTATAATGAATATTACTTTACTTAACATATGAATATTAAGAGTGAATTTGTTCAAGGAATTTTGATAAGATCAACACAAAGACAATAATACACAAATTGAAATAAGGGTTGAAAAAAAACTTACAGTTTTGCAGGAGAATACACAACACAACAAGATTCAGTCAGTGAATGTGATAGGTTATGCAATAAGATCTTGCATGTAAAAATATATATAGAGATAGTTCTTGCTGCTTCAGACAAAATATATTCGATGAACAGATTCTGCAAAATTTAAAAAAAATGAGGCACAGATTGACACAAAACATAAATTGTCTGTTGAACTAAAACATATGAGATACTGGCACAAAAATAAATTAATGGGACACGCTGAATGGCACACAGGAAAATGAAATATGCAACTAGGAACACTGGGGCATAAACAATAAGGAACTATTCACAGACACTGCATAAAAACACAAGGGAATGCACTGGGAAAAAAAATGAAGGACAGGGAATTAATAATGCACAACACTGGAATAATAATGAAATAAATCAAATACTGCACTCAAGGACAAGAAAATTTATACACAAGTACTTACTGCATGTGTACGAGTTTACACAAGGAACATAGATATAAAATGAGACACGGAATACATGAAAAAAACTGTAACAGATTATATACATGAATTTGCAACTGAAAACACAGGTCTTTAAATGTCACTATGAAAATTCACTGCTTAAATGTCTCACACACACGAATGTCTAAATTAGAATAGAGTCTAATGATGAATGAACGACGAGTGTAGGTGGAGAAAATATATTCCTGGTCGTTGACTGCTGACAGACTTGGATAAATGCGCTTACCGAAGAACTCACACAGCAAGCTTTTACGTTGGCGCTCTGGGATGAAGGAGGACACTCTCGACTTGCTATGTGAGCCAGAAACAATGCTGCTGGTACCCCAGATAGGGTAGAAAATACCACAAAATGTTGGCTGGTAGAGGGTAGTGTGAGCAGGTGGTATCTTTGTTTACAGCAGCGTGGGTTGTGAGTGGCGCGCGCATGGATGACGTCACTGCTGCCTCACTAGCTGGCGGTGGGCGATGACGTCACGGAGTCCGGCCAGTACACTAGTTCTCACGGCCTTGGGACTACTAACCCAGGTGGCTTTTTGTACAATAAGCCACAGGAATGGTGAAGATCACTCTGACAAGCGTCCAACTTGTAGAACAGAGCGATTGGAGACAAAACTGCAAGGAACTGGCTTGCTGAAGAAGCGACTGGCTTACTTGTATAACTGGCTTTCCTGAAGAAGCTGGCTTAGCTCTTAGGACTGGTAAACCTGAATTCTCTTACTTGCACACAGCAGTGAGATGCAGGATGGATGACAAGAGACAGACTGGATGACTGCAGGCTTGGCTTAGGCTCTTCCCATAAACTGGCTTACTTGTTGGCTTAATTGCAAAACCCAGATCAACTCTTCGGAGGTTTACTTGCAATTAGAAGCCAGAAGACTGGAGACACTGCTTCAGAAGAGTCTTGGATGGGTGACGTCACGGGTGAGGGAAGGTGAGTCGCTGGCGACGGTTGATATTGACGCTGGAGGCACTGAACACCGGCTCTTCCTCTTCTTGTTAAATCTGCTCAGATTACACAAAATCTAGGCCCACAAGCTGTCACCATTTGTGTTGTGGGTTCTTTTCATAGATTTGGTAATATTAACAGACGATGAGCTTGGGTTTTGGTAGCGTTTAATGAGGCGTTGGATATATGGGAGCTGAGAGCCTATGCCTGTGTCCGTCTGTCCTGCACTCAGTCTCGATGGTAACTCAACACTAGGCCGCCTGGCGCTGAGGCATTCAAAAGGCAGGCCTATCATTGGCTGATGCCAGATCACATGGGCAGAGGTTGGAAATCACGTGAACAGCCGTGATGCAGCCGTTATAAGTACAACCCGTACACAGGTATTGGCTCCCAACTTGGTTCTAGGCAGAGGACCAACACAATCTATGATAAGACGTGAGAATGGATCACCATTTACATTTATTGGTATGAGAGGGGCAGGAGGAGGCGTGTACACGGGTTTGCCTGTCACCTGACAGACGTGGCAATGTCGCACATGATCAGCAACAGTGTCCTTCATTCTCGGCCAAGTGAAATGTTTTGTCAGTTTTCCTAGTGTCTTCCTGACACCCAAATGTCCTCCTATGGGACTATTGTGCGCAAAATCAAGAGCTTGCTCACGAAATGTAACTGATAAAACAACAAGATGCTTGACTGTGGTGGAATCACTGTCAGCTGACAACTGACTTGTACTTTTCTCCATTAGTACACCTTTACTATAATAGCAACAATTATCGAGATCCTTTGCTTCACTCTCAGTAACTGCTATATCTCTCAGTCTTTCCAAAGACTGATCAACAAACTGATCCTTGATTAAATCGTCCTGAGTTAGAATCTTCACATCAGTTGTGTCTTGACTAGGTTGATGAGGTAGGGGGGGTGTCAGTGCTAGTGATCCTGGGTGCAGGGAATCACTGAACAACATATTCAATCCCAAGTCATTATAATCAACTAACTCAGCAGGAGACAAGGATGGTTGTTGTTGTATCTTTGACATAGCACGAGTTATTGCACTGAGAGGAAATAATATAGGCTTCTCTCAACAAGCTTCAATGGCATAATTATCATCAGAGGTTGTGGAAACTTTTTTAGTCACTAAAAGTTCCACAGGGTAAGTGAGCCGTTAGGAGCCTTATACATACCGTGGATCGGCCCTCAGAGTTTATAAACCCACACCCAACAAAACATACACACATTCGAGCTAACGAAGGTAACGATTGTGTACATTTTAATTGATAGATTTATTCACCTAGGAACACCTAGGCAAGTTTGTACAGTTAGAGACTAATAGTAGGATTATTAAGGCAACGTTAGATATTAATACTGTACCTCTAGCACCCTAATATAGGTAGTTATAGGCCTGAATAGGCAAGCATTAGGTTATGTTAGCTAGAGACAACTGGCAGCCCACACTTGAATCTAGGCCGTGTGGGGGTCACGAATCGTGACCTACGTTCTTACCAGACACGACTTCGACCGAAGAAGACGTGCTGTGATAAAGCAGCATTCCCCACGTGACCCGACATCTGCCCTGGGGCCACGGAGGAGAGATCCCGAAGTACCGTGGACATCTCTCTCCATCCAGACCCGTTACAGTAAGACTAGGCTTTCTTTCTCTCAGTATCTGGCCAGTTTTCTGGGGGAAACGTTAGTGAGTTATCTGTGGGTCTTAAGCAGACGGACGCCTTTGTGTTGGTATGTACCAGCGTCGTCTCTTAAGTTCAAGTCTGGAAGCTAGTGTTACTTACTGCATATATTGCTCAAGGGATATCCTAGGAACCAGGGAACTCTGAGGTGCAGGCAGGACACTAATTACCCCATCCTTTGCAGACAAAGTTTCTCCACTGCACATGGTGTTAGGAGGGGGTTATAGATAAGGAAGACAAGGACACACATAGCCACTTTTTTTTCAAGTAAACCCTCTTCCAGTATTGTGTAGGCAGTGTGGGATTCCCTTACTGCAATTAGCTAGAAATTTGTACCATAGCCACTTGTAAGTCTGAGAGAAGTGTCTCAGAGTGTCGGTGTCAACAGTGATTGCCCAGAGTGCAGCTTACAAGGAGGCAGTCCCAAAACAAGTTTCTATAGAGGTATTATCAATCACAAGTTGTTCCTTACAAATACCAGCTTGAAGGATATCGTTCCTACCAACAAGTCCACTGACCTGATAGGAAATGAACCACAAGAAATACCTACTGAAATATAATCAGTATAATAGCTTGTTTCAAGGTACACTTTTTGAAGAGGAACTTTAATAACAGCACCTCCATAGGCTTCTAACAATACATCTATCTGGGTATAGGTATCATTAGTTAAAGGCAGGACATCTTCTCTTAATAAGGTAAGATAACTACCTGTGTCTCGGAAAGTAATTCTCTCAGTGAGCTTAGATTCGTCAAGTCCTACTTTGCCTATCGATAAGTAAGGACTCATAGCTCATCGAATCTTCTCGTCAGATACTCGGTCTGATGCTAGTCATCTATTCTGAGGAAAATTCTCGAGAACAGGAGAGTCAGGAGTATTTAGGATGGTGCCCTTGTTGCACCGATGATACGACTTGAGTGGGAGCGCCAGCCGCACAATCTTGTCTCATATCTCTTTCTAACTTAAAGCAATATTCTCGAGTATGACCTTTCCTAAGACAATAGGTACATTTGACATTCTTCTTCTCAGTATTAGACTTCTGTCTAGCTACAGAAGCCTATACTCACATCCTATATTCAGTCACTTATTTATTAAATAATTAATTCAATAATGATTAATTCACTAATCACATCCGGTTCAGGATGGACCAACGGGTGATGTGGGGAATTGTGGGAGATAAGTCTGTCTGGGACACCGCGACTTGCAAAAAACAATCTCCCGGGGAGATGACCGACTAGTATAATTTTACGGCAGTCATTCCCTTAAGGTATGTGAGAAATTTTACCCACTTCTGGCCGCACCCAAGGGGTACCTTCGATATTCTCACGTTAGTTCACTACACTCTGGACCAGTATAAATAAATCTGAGTAGATAATACTAATAATTATGGTATGATTAATTTTAAGTGGACTGTATAGTTTAGAAATATGATATGGGACTGATTGTGGGACAAGAATCAAGAGTACAGGTAATTAATGTTCACTCACCCCTTATCTGTGTCTTGGGTGTTCACTGGAGACCTCGTCATTCCCACCGCAGACACACAATATCTCAATGTACCCATGGGCCAGATGAGTACCTAAGAATGTGTACATACTTATGGTGGGGAAGCCGCATGCTTGTTGATGCTTCTGCAGTCTTGTTCGATAGTGATGGTAAGGGTTGCCCGTCGAGTCAAGGAAAATTAATTTCCGTGAACTCTTATACGCCCACGAGACTGGGCGTTATTTAACATGTGGTTGGTCGGGGTAGCGATTCAGATCCTCTCACTATTCCGACCTTATTACAGTTTATACATATAACTTTACACACTATGCATATCCTGGCTTAATGCCCCACTAGTTTGTACACATTCACCGTCTCGATACTTATATCTTGAGTCGATGAATTAAGATATATTGGCTCATCTTCTCCATAAACGGAATCCGGGTTTACGACTATATCCCATCGTATGGTCGCTTCATTGGAATTCCAAATTAGGCCTAAGCCGATCCTCGCCGGCACCATTCACTAATTTCACAATTACTGCCCTATTACTGGGCCTCCTGGACCGATTGTCCCACTTTATACACTTCACACACTTTGATATAGCTCTATATTATGAAGTGAAGTAATTAAGTCCGGTCTGGCCGTCGCACTCGCCAAATTCCCCAGGCATCCCACCTGATATCTGTGGCTAGGCCGTCTCGCCCTCGACTCCCTTACTCTGTCCCCTCTCCCTCTGCCTCCTTGCCCCTGCTAATATGATGGTTCTGTATTCATACCTACCTAAGCATTAAGCTACCACAGTACATTAAAGATATCTGTTCATATTGGAAAGTTTATCAATTACAACTTTCGGAAAATACCAATATTTTCCACACTGCAGCCGGGCAGAGTTCGTTGTTAGACAAATCAAATCTAGTCATTTTGCAACAGGAGCTTCCAGCCTGCCCTGGACTGAACAGCTGTCTTCCTGGTAGGCCGAAACATCTTCCTGTTTCTGGTATCCCTGGTCAGTGTCGTCTTCAACATCACTCGTGTCACTTTCCCTTAGGTTTTCGTTCACAGTTGATAGAATTCCTTTTAATTCTAAGGGATTAACTTATTAATGGTGCGTAAACTCTCTTGGCCCGACACAACACTTTGACATTCCTGACAACACCCTGAGCATCTGGGTACAATGTCACTACTTTGCCCAGAGGCCACAACGTTCTTGGTTGTTCAGTATCAATCAACACAATGTCACCTGGTTGAATATTTTGTCATTCGCCGCTTCTGACGCACCATAAAAGTGTTCACGTAATGTAAGAAGATACTCTTTGCGCCACACAGTAGACCAATGATTAATTACTTTATTCAACATCTTAAATTTATACTAACACTGTCACATTATTATAATCCTCATCAACTTCCCAGGATTATTCTATAGATAGGTGCAGCTTCTAGTTTCCGCCCACATATCAAGTGAGAAGGAGTCAGTACTTCTGCGTCGGAGTATCAATTATGTACGAGAGAGGACGATTATTTATCCGATTCTCTGCCTCCACTAATACTGCCCGGAATTCTCCAAGTTAATTCGTTTCCGGTGTAGTACTTTACGCAGACACCTCTTCACTGTACCTATCAGTCTTTCATACAATCCCCTTGCCAAGGGGCCCTGGGAGCAATAAACTTCCAGCCACACCTCGCTGATTTAACAGAGACTGTACATCATTACTCTCATTTAATTCCTTCAAATGTTGCGCTCCCCACAAAGTTAGTGGCATTATCTGAAATCATGAGTCTCGGACAGGATCTCCTAGCTGCAAATTTACGAAACAGCTGTATGAACTGTTCTGCAGACAAATCCTGTGCCACTTCTAAGTGTACTGCCCTTGTAGCGGTACAAGTAAATAAACACACATACACCTTTAAAGGAACACCATCTGCAGTACCCATTAAAATGATTGGGCCACTGTAATCTACACCTGTTACATCAAATGGCTTTATTAACTGCACTCGTTCCTTGGGCAATGGTGGAGGTCCTGGGTACATATAGGTTCTGGCATCTACACGGCGACACACTACACATGTCTTGATGACTCGCTTCACACTCTGTCGCCCCTGAGGAATCCAGAAAGTTTCCCTAATGCAATTTAAGGTATCTTGTACTCCACCATGCATCACATTTTTATGGGCATTTAATACAATTAAAGTTGTCAGATGATGAGTCTTGGGCAGCAAGATAGGGTGTTTAGCATATTCACCCAATTCAGCATTTTGCAATCTACCTCTGCACCTGATTACGTCATCCTCCAAGTATAGCCCCAATTTCTCTATTATTGAACCTTTCCCAATTTTTCCATCCCTTAGTAATTTAATCTCCTCTCCATAGATTTCTCCTTGTACTCTCTGTACCCAGTATTTCAGGGGATGAGGAAAATCATACGGGATATTCATCTTGTTTATGAAGTTAAACACCAACTTCGTGACATTAATCAATTTTGGGAAGGATGAGTATCTATTTATATCAATGGCTAAGGAGGGACCGAGGACTGGAGCCGTGTTCACAGTAATTTCCACCAGAGCAATATGTGCCTTTTGAACAGGCCAGTTAATTTTATCCACCAACCAACTGGGTCCCTTAAACCAGATAAAGTCTTCACAAATTTTACATAAGTCAACCCACGAGACAAGAGATCAGCTGGGTTCTCCCCCGGAATATGGTTAAAAGTTAACTTATGTTGGCCCAAACTGTCATATTTCTCTTGCATCTGGGTTTAATTCTGCGACTCTATTTTGCACGAATATAATCTTGCTATTTCCGTTACGGATCCACTGCAAAGATACCTCATTATCAGACCAAATTATGGTGTCGCTAATATTTATCTCCGGCAATTTACTCCGTATATAATCAGCTAATTTGACACCCACATAAATGGCTGTTAATTCCAACTGAGGTAAGGTACGTAATTTAATTGGAGCCACTTTAGCTTTAGACATGACAGAGAAATGTCTTTATCACATTGAAGATAAGCGACTGCTCCATGCACTAATTTAGAAGCATCACAAAAAATGTGGAGTGTATTCTTTACTCCAGGGCAACACGCCCTGTACACACCGTGGGAACTCCAACATAGGGATTTTCTCATAATCACAATTAATTCTTCCCACCTGTTAACGAATTCCTCAGGTAGGTTTCATCCCAAGCACACTTCTGCTTCCATGCCTCTTGTACCAATAATTTCCCCCGGATTGTAAGAGCCCACTAAGCCTAGTGGATCGAAACATTTTGAAACTT
>WNWK01041277.1:0-16532 GCA_009830355.1 Cherax destructor | reverse complement strand
CTATAGAAATCATATTATTTTCAAAAAAACCAGAAACTTTAAAAAATTTTCATAAAAATGTGCAAAAATCTTATTTTATTGCATATTTGCTTTTTAGAGCGGTTTGAGTGCTTTTCTGGAAAACTTTTAAAAAGCTAAAAAAAAAATTTTAAAAATCGTATTTTATTGCATTTTTCGACGTTTTAGGCGGTTTAGTGCTTTTCTGGAAAAACTCTTTTTAGCTAAAATACTTACTTTTTCAATTTTTAAATAAATTTCTACTGCAATTTAAATTTATGGAAAAGAAACTTTTATGTTTTTTTTGGGAAAGTTTACTCATATGAAAATTTTAAAAAATATTTTTTCCAAAATCCTTAAAAATCCCTTTAAAATGCAAAAATGCAATAAAATCAATTTTTATAGCATTTTGAATATTTATTAATTTTTTAAATTTTTTTTAAAAATTCCATTAAAAAATTTTTAAAATCAATATTTTATAGAATATTTCATATTATTTTCAAAAAATACATGAAAATTAAAAAAGCCGAAAAAGTGATAAAATCGTTTTTTATTTTTTTGAGTTTTAGAAGGTTTGAGGTTTTCGGCAAAACCTTTTTTCAGCTAAAATACAAAGATTTTCACACTTTTAAAAAATTTCTACTGAAATTGAAATTTATGGGAAAAAAAAATTTTTTGATTTTTTTTTAAAGCTTACTCATAGGATATTTATCAAAAAAATAGTTTTTATGAAAACCGTGAAAATGCATTGAACGTAAAAAATGAAAAAAATATCGTTTTATAGCTTTTTTTAATATTTAAAAATTTTTTAATTTTAAAAAATCCCATTAAAAATTATAAAAATCAATTTTTTTATGAATATTTCTTTTATTTTTTCGAAAATAAAAAAACATTAAAAGTCAGAAAATGTGCTAAAATCGTTTTTTATTGCATATTTACTTTTAAAAGCGGTTTGAGTGCTTTTTCGGAAACTCTTTTTTTCAAAAATACTAAGATTTTCACACTTTTAAAAAAATTTCTACTGATGAAATTTATGGGAAAAGTAACCCAAAATTTTATGTTTTTTTTTTGAAGCTTACCATAGGTATATTTATCAAAAAAAATAGTTTTTCAAAAATTAAAAATGTTTTAAATCGTCAAAAATGCAAAAAAATCATTTTTAAAATTTTTTTAATTTTTTATAATTTATTTACATTTTTTTTAAAAAACCCCATTAAAAATCTAAAAAAATCAATTTTTTTATAGAATATTTCTTTTTTATCGAAATAATGAAACATTAAAAGCTAGAAAATGCTAAAATCCTTTTTTGGCATATTTCGACTTTTTAGAGGGGTTTGATTTTTTTCGAAAACTTTTAAATAAATTTCTAATTAAAATTTTAGGGAAAAAATAAGAAAAAATTTTATGATTTTTTTTTTGGAAGCTTACTAACAGGATTTTTTATCTAAATAAATAATTTCTCAGAAAACTTGAAAATGTTAATGTAAAAAAATGAATAAAATCAAGTTTTATAGCATTTTAATATTTTTTTTTTTAAAAATTTTTTTTAAAACCCGTTTAAAAAATCTAAAAAATAATATTTTTATAGAATATTTATATAATTATCGAAAATACATGAAACTTTAAAAAAGCTGAAAAAAAGGGAAAAATCGTATTTTATTGCATATTTCGACGTTTTAGACGGTTTAGGTTTTCTGGCAAACCATTTTCAGCTAAAATATTAGTTTTTCACACTTTTAAATAGAATTTCCCCAAATTAAAATTTTGGGAAAAAGAAAAATTTTATGATTTTCTTTGGGAAGCTTACTTATAGGTTTTTTTATCTAAAAAATATTTTTTCCGAAAACCTTGAAAATTTTTGAATTAAAAAATGCAAAAAAATAATTTTTATAGCTTTTTTTAATATTTATAAATTTTTTACATTTTTTTAAAAATCCCATTAAAATCAAAAAAATAAATATTTTTATAGAATATTTAATTTTTTTGAAAAATCTAAAACATTTAAATGCTCAGAAAATGTGTAAAATGTTTTTTATTGCATTTTTTGACGTTTTAGAGCGGTTTGAGTGTTTTTCCCAAAAACCTTTTTATAAAATACAAGATTTTCACACTTTTAAATAAAATTTTTACTGAAATTGAAATTTAGGGGAAAATACCCAAATTTTTTGATTTTTTTTCTGAAGTTTACTCATAGGTTTTTTTATCAAAAAAATATTTTTCATAAAACCCTTTGAAAATTTTTAACCCCAAAAAAATGCAAAAAAATCAAGTTTTATACTTTTTTGAATATTTATAAATTATTTAATTTTTTTAAAAACCCCAAAAAAATCTATAAAATCAATTTTTTTTTAGAATATTTTAATTTTTTTCGAAAATACATGAAACTTTAAAAAAGCCAAAAAAATTGCTAAAATCTTTTTTATTCATATTTCGACGTTTTAGAGCGGTTTGAGGCCTGGCAAACTCTTTTTTTACAAAATACTTACATTTCACACTTTTAAATGAATTTCTGAAAATGATATTTATGGAAAATGGAAATTTTATGATTTTCTTTTGGAAGCTTACTCACGGGTATATTTTATCAAAAAAAATAGTTTTTCAAAAAACCTTAAAAATCCCAAAATTCAAAAAGCAATAAAATCAAGTTTTATAGAATTTTGAATATTTATAAATTATTTACATATTTTTAAAAAATCCCATTAAAAATCTATAAAAATCAATATTTTTATAGAATTTCTATTATTTTGAAAAATATATGAAAAATTAAAAAGCTCAGAAAAATGTGCTAAAATCGCATTTTGTTGCATTTTTCGACGTTTTAGTGCGGTTTGATGCTTTTCTGACAAAAATCATTTTTAGCTAAAATCTTAGATTTTCACACTTTTAAATAAATTTCTACTGCAATTGAAATTTATGGGAAAAGTAAGCAAAATTTTATGATTTTCTTTGGGAAGCTTACTCACAGGTATATTTATCTAAATAAATAATTTCTCAGGAAAATCCTTGAAAATGCCTTAAATCGTAAAAAAATGCAATAAAATCAGTTTTATAGCATTTTTGAATGTTAAATAGTATTTTACATATTTTTAAAAAATCCCACATTAAAGATCTATAAGCAATCTTTTTATAGAATTAACTGTATTATTTCGAAAAATACATGAAACAATAAAAAGCTAAGGGAAAAAGTGCTAAAATATTATTTTATTGCACATATTTAATGATTTTATTTGATTGAGTGCTTTCTGGCAAAGCTCATTTCGACTAAATGTTGGGTGCTACGCACAAATAAATTTCATGCAATTGATATTTATGGGAAAAGTAAGCAAAATTTTATAATTTTCTTTTAGGAAGCTTTTCCTAGGTATGTTGTCTAAAAAAATTGTTTTCAGAAAATCCTTGAAAATCTTTGAATCGTCAAAATGCAATAAAATAACGTTTATAGCCTTTTTAAATATTTATACATTATTTACATATTTTTAAAAAATCCTATTAAAAATCTATAAAAATCAATATTTTAAGAATATTTCATATTATTTTGAAAAATACATGAAAGCATTAAAAGCTGGGAAAAATGGCTATAGTGTTATTTATTGCACATATTTCGACGTTTTAGAGCGGTTTGAGTGCTTTCTGGCGAAACTCATTTTAGCTAAAATAAATACATTTTCTTGCCTAAATAAATTTCTCTTTCTGGGATTGAAATTTGTATGGGAAGAAATAAGCCAAATGCTGATTTTCTTTTTCAGGAAACACTCTTAGGTATATTTTATCTCTAAAAAATAGTTTCAAATCATGAAAATGTAGCAAATCGTCAAAAAATGCAATTGAAATTTATGGGAAAAGTAAGCCAAATTTTATGATTTTATTTCTGAAGCTTACTCATAGGTATATTCTATCTAAAAATAGTTTCAGAAAATCCTTGGCTGGAGGAGGAGGAAGTAACAGGGAGACGTGAAGGTAGAAATAAAAGGAAAGAAGAAGCAGAAGGCAGTGAGAGAGGAAGAGGAGATAAAGGAAGCAAAAAGAGAGGAAAGGATGTGGTAGCATATTTAGAGGAAGAGGAAAGAAGGGAGAATAAAGAGTTTGAAAAGTAGGGATAAAAGTAGAAATTGGGGAGGAATTAAAAGAAAGGAAGTAGAGATGGAAAGAGAAAGATGGGTGAACGGATGAGAATGGTAGTTAAAGGGAGGAAGGAAGGAACGACAGGAAGGCATTTAAAAGGGAAAAGTCAAAGAGAGAGGAGGAAGGGAGAGGAAAATATAGGATGAGATGAAGAAGAAGAGGAGAACGTGAAGGAAGAGAACGAGGTATAACAGGAGTGGGAAAAAAAAGGAAGGAAGATGCGTGAAGTTGAGGAAGAAAAGACTAGACACACAACAATGGGTTCCCCTTATTTTCTCCAATCGGATATTACAAGGTATCCTTCAGGTTCCCCTTCAGGTATCCTTTTAGGTATCCCTTCAGGTATCCCCTTTAGGTTTTCTTCAGGTATCCCCTTTAGGGGTACCTTTATGTTTTGCCTTTTTTTTCTTCCTCCAACTCGTTTACATTTTTTTAAAACATGAGAATGTCTCATCCGATAGAATTCAAATTTTCAGTGCTAGAATACTGTAAGAGGAGCAAAAATCACGTAACTATTGGCATATGCAGATACTGTGATCAAATTCCAAAAGTTTCCCAAAATGGGTCTGATAACTTAAAGCCTCTTCGATTGGCTTCAAACCTTCCCCCATGATGTGTCCTACTTAGACGATGGTGGAAGGGGGTACCCACGTGTGCGGGTGCACATTTTTCGTTTTATATTAAAATATGTGGATTTCTTCCCGGTTAAATTTTCTTGAGTATGATTTAAACCTTGGTAATAGA
This sequence comes from Cherax destructor, assembly GCA_009830355.1. NCBI lineage: Eukaryota > Metazoa > Arthropoda > Malacostraca > Decapoda > Parastacidae > Cherax > Cherax destructor. Next base: position 11,669 of record WNWK01041277.1, on the reverse strand, counting down.
TACGGACAAATTGGTTTAAAAAGACGTGAGCAAACACTACGACATATTTATTGAAAACGTTTCAAAGGGCCAGATCGAAACGTTTTCTAAATAATATATCCAGTTTTGGCCCACGTGTCGTTTTAAACCAGTTCTTGAAAATTCCCTCTTTAGGGAAAGGCTTGAAACTTTAATGGGCGAGGCATCACCAACAAAACAGTGCTCTCTTGGTTTGGAAAAATTTTCCAGAAAAAAGGGAAAATAGTTAAAACACTTGAAATCCTTGGATTCCCTGCAGTAACTTTAAAAAAAACCTGGTTTTTTTTGGGTTCTTATTTAGAGAGATTTGTTAATTCAGTGGACTTTTTTGAGTCTAGTCTGCTAAAATTTACCAATAAAAATTTTGGAGAGTAATATTAACTTTTCTAGACGACTAAAAAATTTTAAATTTCAATCTGCAAAAAAAAAAACAGTAATTTTAAAAAATTTAAAACCCTTTCCCCCTGTAATTTTTTGGGTTTCCCCTTTAAAATTTAAGGATATATATTTTTTTTTTTAAAACAACAAATATTAAATATGTTTTTAAAAAATGCTATGATCTATGTTTTATTGGGAAAACCTCGAGTGAGCTTCATTAAGCTCACTCTTTTAACCTTTAGCGATGATTAATTTTTATTTTTCCCCAAGTGGCTAGTTTATGTGCACCTCCTTTTCCATCCCGTGGGGGGCGGGGCAAGAACAAAGGATACACAAAAAGGCCCCGGGGCTGGAAAAGGGGTTAACAATTGTACATTTGGATTTTTTCTACAGTTCACTTATCTGTTACAAGCAAATTTTGGAATGTTATTTTAAAATTTCTGGTTTTTTATTTTATTTGAGATATCATGAAAATGTCCATAGGTTATTATACTGTCTATATCTATATTCCTCAAAAGTGGAAAATTTAAACCCATTTTTCCCCCGATAAAAACAAAAACATGCTAAAAAAAATTTTTTTTCGGGGAACCCTTGGGGCCTAGTTGCCCCTTTGCCAACTAGCCCTAGGTGGCATGTAGCCCCTAAAACACCTACAATCCCCCCACACACACAATCTCGGGGGCGGGAAAAAAAACTTTTTGTTGAGAGAGAGGCTGGTGGACACGATCAAAGGAGTGCCAATTGCCGCCCCCTCCTCCCCGGACCCCATGGCACTCTCATAGTGCCCCCAGCACCAGACTGCCACGCCAGGAAGGGAGGGCGGGGAGGGAAATGTGTGAAGAAGGGAGGAGGGGGGGTGGAGGAGATAATGGGGGAAAGGGTGATGAAGAGTGGGAAGAAATGAAGGAAGAAAGGGAGAGGAAAAATAAGAAGAGGGGGAGGAGGGAAGGGAGAGGGGGGGAAAAAAGGAAAATAAAATGCGAACAGAGAGAGATGAGGGTGGAGTGAAAAAAAGGAGTAAAAAAATTTGGAAAAAAGCAGTTAAGGAAAAGAAATGAAGAGAGAGATAGAAAAAAAGAGAAAAGACAGAGAGAAAACATAGACAGATTTAAAAGGCAAAAAAATGAAAAGGGTTTTCGAAAAGAAAAAAAGGAAGGGCAAGGAAGAGAAGAGGGGGTATTAGGGATACAACAGTGAGGTGAGGAGAGGCACAGAAAGCAAAAGGGAAAATTGGGGAAGTCCCCAACACCCCCCCTCTCACCTGCTGCTAACACAACAAGCGGAAGGAGGAGGGGGGAAGGGAGGAGAGAAAGGGAAGGAAGATATTAGGGCAGGAGGATGGGAAAGGGGAAGTGGGGGGAATAAGTGGGGGTGGGAGGGGGGAAAAAGGAGGGAAAGGAAAAAGAAGAGAGGGGAGAAAAGAAAAAGAGAAGAAGAAGGATGGAAAGGAAAAAAGGGAAGAGGGGAAAAGGAGGGAGTGGAAAAAGATGGAAAGTGTAAAGGGGATGGAGTGGAGGAAAGGGGGTGAGTATAAAGGAGGGGGGAACAAAAATAAGAGTGGGTTCCCGAAACTGCCCATGAGTTTTAGAAATCACCTGGGGGTTCTATGAATAATGAATCTATTTTAAAAATAACTTTGGGCCCCAAAAACCAAATGGGCTCCCAAAATCATAAGTGGGCTCCCAAAATCACAAAAGTAAAAAATCAGGTAGGGATCAAAAAAACACAACTGGTTCCAAAAAAAAAACAAGCAGGTTTCAAAAAAACCCTGAGTTTCAAAAAATAACAAAGGGTTTCAAAATTAACAAGTGGGGGTTTAAAATTAACAAGTAGGTTTCAAAAATAACAAGAGGGTTTCAAAATTAATAAGTGGGTTTTAAAAATAACAAGAGGGTTTAAAAAATCACAAATGGGTTTAAAAAATAAGTGGGGGTTTAAAAAAAAACAAGAGGTTTTCAGAATTAGCAAGAGGGTTTTAAAAATCACTAACAAAACCAAGAAATTTTAAGAATATTTAGATGCATCAGTCAACAGACTCTTAAAAACCCAAATTTAAATTTAAATTTTGGTTTCTATCAGTTTTCGTCTAACAGTCCCCCGGCTCTAACAGTCAGGGCCCAGGCTCTAACCAAAATCCCGGTTTAACAGTCTCCGGATCCCCAATCAGACCCGGGATCTAACAATCAATCCTGGGTCTCAACAATCAGTCACCTGGCTCTAACACTCAGTCCCGGGCTCTGGGAATCAGTCCCCGGGGCTAACAATCAGTCTTCGGGGTCTAGCAATCAGCCCCCCGGGGTCTTTTTTAGTCCCCCAGCTTTTGTAATCAGTCCCCGGGCTTTGAATCAGTCCCCCGGCTCTAGCAATTAGTCCCCTGGGATCAACATTAAAGGCTTCAACAGTCAGTACCCGGTCCTTTAAAAACAGTTCTTGATCCTTGGGTTTGCAGACCCCAACAATCAGTTTCTGGGCCTTAACAATCAGTCGTGGGTATCAACAATCAGTCCTGGGGGTCCAATCCCGCTCTGGGCTTCAATAATCATTTCTGGGCATCAACACTCGGGTTTTGGGGGCCCCAATCAGTCCAAGGGATCAAGGGCCTGGCTGAACAACCGGGCCTTTGGGATCAATAATCAGTCCTGAGCCTCCCAAAAATCAGGTCCCCAGGCAAAAACAATCGGACCTAGGCCTAAAGAAATCAGTCCTGAACATCAACAATCAGTCAATGGGCAGCGGCTATCTGTTCTGGGCCAAAAATTTTATCCTTTACAGCAAAAATTCCCCCGGCCTCCCCAGTCCCTGGATCCCTAAATCAGCCCCAGCCCCCCACCATCAGCAGGAAGTTTCAACAATCAGCGGGGCTGGAGCAATGGGCTTTGCAACAGTCGGGGAAAGAAACCCCTTGTTTTTAAAACTTGGCAAAGCTCACCCTGGTCCCTTTTATCCTGCTATCAAAGCCACTTTTTCTCAGGCCAGAGGACCCCTGGCTGCCCCCCCCCGTGTCTTAACTCTTCGTCCCCCTCCTTTTTTCCCCTTTCTTCCAGACGATATTGGAGATCCTTTGACATCTGCTTTTCAGGGGAACCCTTTTATTTCCTTGAAGACACTAAAAGGACCTTCGACGTTTTTCGTTTTGCTACAGGATGCAATGCTTCACATTTTTTTGGCCGCCGGCCCAGGTCGTTTCCTGAGTCTGCGATCGCTGTCATGTGCCAAAATCAAAAGGTTCTTGATCGGCAACAGTGATAGTCTACACCGATCAAAGTGCGGGGGGGGCGGGCGTGTGCCGACGCCTGACCGGCACTGACTTCAACTCCTCGTGCATCTCACCCATAACCCCCCCACACGGATTCGGGTACGGTTTTCCCGATTTGCGACTTGATGAGTCTGATACCGTGGCTTCACCCGGTAATAAAAGTTTGGGTATAATTTTAAAGGCAAGATACCCCATCGTGGTGCCATGTTTCAACAAAAACCATCACAACAACACAACTTCCCAGAAAAACAATCCCCCAAAGTATCGAAAATCCAAAAAAGATCCTATTAAAAAACCCAAACCTTTTAATATCCCTCCTCAATGGGCCCTTCTCTGCAAAAATGGGATCGTTTCGTAATCCTCAATTAACATTCTTGTGAACTAGTGGGACCTAAGCGAAAGGGGGTCGGGGGTGAGGTGTTAGAATTCCCCCTGTAATAGGGGTTTGGGGTTGGTTGTAATTGGGCTCGTTTACATACCCGGGTTAGCACCAACCAGAAAACTAACGACTACGCCCTTTGGGCATTGATAGAACGCCCAGGGTGTCTTAGAGTAGGGGAAGGGCAGGGGTAGGCGAAGGGAGGAGCAGCAGGAGTAGGTGGATGAGGAGGAGCAGGAGGAGGCGGAGGAGGGGAAGGGGAAAGGGTAGGCGAAGGAGTAGGAGAGGAAGAAAAAAAGGAAATAAAATGAAGGAGGAAGAGCAAAATGGTAAGCAGAGGGGGCAAAGTGGGGGAAAGGGTAAAAGCAACAGTAAGGGGAAAAAGGGGGTGGCAAGGAGAAACAGGAGGAAAAAAGGGAGCATAAAAGGAGTTGAAGGAGGAGCAAGATGGGAAAAATAGGGACGCATAAAAATGAGCCTCAGAAATAAAGAAGTTCAATAGACGTGACAGATGTAAAAAAGTGATGAAAAAGAAGAAACAAAATAAAGAGGAATCAAAGGAAGATCAAAAAAAATTTTGAAGGACTTGGGAGGTTAATGTCAGAGGATCTCAACCAAGAATCACAACAATTTTCACTATCGCATCTGCGAGGAAAACGATACCTGGGTTTACCTGGGGAGATTTTGGGGCCCCCCCCCGCGGCCCGGTCTGTGACCGGATGGAAAAATGAGAACTTTTAAAACAAGGATCCCAAAAACCAATGATCCTTTTCCCCACTTTTTCTCCGGGGTTGGGGCATGCACACTAAAACTCCATTCAAAGGGAGGTGGACTCATAGATCTAGGGGAAAGTACAAGGGAAATTTCACTGCACTCAAGTTCGTCAAACACCTTTAAATTTCTGGGAACTTTTGGGGGTTTCTCGATGGGACTCCCTGGAGAGATACATAATCTAACCCGGAAAATTCAAAAAACTGTTCCCAAATCTAACAGAAATCACGGGAAAAGACTGGGCAGACTGTACAGTTTGTCCCGGGTTCAAAACTGTTCAACAGGGGGGAAGGGAAAAACCACTAGATTCCTCCTTTTAAGAGGGAACTGGGAGATATAAAGTCAAAAATTGAAAATATGTCAACATCCCCCTTGCCTGTGCTCCAGAATCTTCGACTACGGTCCTCTTCACACCAACTCCAAGGCTGAGGGACTGATTACTCAAACTCCTCCTGTTATTCACCATTCTCCTTTGTATGGACTGATGAAGCCACTGTGTGGCGAAACGTTTCCTCAAAAAGATACCCAAGTGTTGCATATGTGTCTAATTTATCAACTTGTCGGTTCTCTGAACTATTATCTGCACTCCAGGTATCCACCTGAAGAGGCAGGTAGGTAGGTAGACTGAGATGGGGCAGGTAGGTAGATAGACTGAAAAGATGGGGAAGTGGTAGGTAGACTGAAAAGATGGGGAAGGTAGGTAGGTAGACTGAGAAGATGGGGAAGGTAGGTGGGAACGGGAGAAGATGGGGCAGGAAGAAACAATTGGAAAATAAAAGGAAAAGAGAGAGAAGGAGGAGTAGAAAAAAGTCACTGAAGAAAAGTTGAGACCTAAGATAAGAATGCAAAGTAAAGACAAATAGAAGGAGAGAAGTGAAAAGAAAAGAAAATAGATGAGAAAGAGATGAATAAAGGAATAATAATAATAATAATAATAATAATAATAATAATAATAATAATAATAATAATAATAATAAAAAATAATAATAATAATAATAATAATAATAATAATAATAATAATAATAATAATAAGATTTTTAGTGTCTTGGGACTATAAGGCAACAACGTTTAAAACATAAGAAAAAAAACACTGTCGTAGGCCTACGGGGCCAAGTTAGTCAGGTCCACCACACAAAACCACCCATCCTTCTCTGTACGTTTTCCAGTGCATTTATTTAAATTCTCTAATACGGTGACCAGAACTCCCAGCATAGTGGCTGATATGGCATGATAGTGGCTCTCTTTGCACTACAAATCATTGTAAACCCTCACTGTAAACTACCTATGTAAATATACTTCCTACAATATGTCAACCACATTGTAAACTTGGAAGGAAATAAAAAATTGAATTTGAATTTGAAGAATAAGCTGAAAACTCCTTTTATTCTTCTTGATATGAAGCCAAGAATTATATTTGTTTCATTGGGTACACTTAACACAATGTTGTCTAGGTTTTAGATCACTGCTAATCAGAACTTCTAAATCAAAGTAAGATCTACCAGAGCCCTTCAGCCCCCTTTAACCCTTGAGGGTCACTGCACATCTCCTGACTACTACACCACAAAAACAAAAGCATCCAGACATCAACAGTGCAGAAAAAGTGAAAGTGATACCCTGACTGTTTTATGAAAAGTAATCCAATTGGAGCGATATAATACATTTTCAAAACATCAGCAAATGAGTTCCCGAGAAGCTGAGGCTAAATTATATTAAGGCAATGAATTACATAGGGGGAGCCTAATTAAAATCCGCTGGAAGAGAACACTGGATGGAGCAGTGATGTGGAGTTTCTGTCTGGAGATCACCTGGTGTACCAGGCACTAGTGTTCACCTTGATAGTGTCCTCACCTTGTGCACCAGGCACTAGTGCTCACCTTAATAGTGTCCTCATCTGTGTACCAGGCACTAGTGTTCACCTTAATAGTGTCCTCACCTTGTGCACCAGGCACCAGTGTTCACCTTGATAGTATCCTCACCTGGTGTACTAGGCACCTGTACTCACCTTGTCTGTGTCCTCACCTGCTGTACCAGGCACCTGTACTCACCCACACCGAGCAAAATATTGTCCCATTAAGTGCTTGGACCAGGTGTAATCCCAGGAAGGAGGTGTACGGTCCAGTTTTTTACATACTGCTCCTGTTAAGCGGTACAGAGGTACTGTACCGGGTGGAGGCTGGTAGGTACTGTTGTGGATGGTATCTTCAAGGGGCAGGGAGGTAGTGAACTTACCTGTGGCTGGGCCTGGATGTGCCGGGAAGAAGTAGGATATCAGCTGTTTGAAAATGAACTAAAATAGATAATGTTCTTTGAAAATAAGCTGAGGTAGGATAAAGTTTCTGTAAATGAATTGAGATTAGGATAATTGCTCTTTGTAAATGAGCTGAGGTAGGATAATAGCTTTTTTAATGAGCTAAGATTAGGATAATGACTCTTTGTTAATGAGATGAGGTAGGATAATAGCTCTTTGTAAATGAGATGAGGTAGGATAAGTAAAGTAAAGCTATTGTTAAAGAGCTGAGGTAGGGTAACAGCTTTTATCCTGTCAATTCAAATAAAATATTTTCTACCTGTCATGGAGTAAAGAGCATCAATAATGATCTCTCTTCCAGTTCCACTCTCCTCCTCTGATATTTTGTTATGCTAGTTTAATAGGCCTGATGTATCGGGAAACGTTAACCATCTCACGTTCCTCCTCAGCGATCAACGAGGTCCGTAAAGTAACGCTCAACGAGGCTAGTAATTATATTCAAAATTTTTAATTTATTTTTTTTGCCATTATTTATAACTTTCTTTTTTATATCTGGTGGTATTATGTCATCTTGGTGACACTAATCCTTCATAGTCTCATTAATTCTATCTAGGCTCGTAGATCGAAGCTCAACGTGGTCCTTACCCTACTGGTCTACGAGGCTCAACGTGGTCCTTACCTTACTGGTCTACGAGGTTCAACGTGGTCCTTACTATAACGGTCAACGAGGAACTCCTTGTCATTAAAATTTTTCTAGAAAAGTCAAACACAGACCTGAGAATTCTTACCTTTTATCTCTGACATCGTGACAAGACGTGTCTGTGTCCTTTCTCAAAGAAACTGAAGTCTTTCTAATGTTTTTATGAAACCAGACGAATAACTTAGCACTCAGATGGCTCGACCTTAAAGATGTTGGTAATCGTCAGGCCTTTGCTAATATTCTTCTCAAATACTGTTTTCGTAATATGTACAAAGCCAAGGGTTTCTTAGGGTTCTAACAACGTCAGCATCACTTTGGTGAATTAATTATTATCTCGTTGTACTGCCTTCAAACAAACGAAAAATTTGTATACATTCGATTCTGTGGTTGATTAATTTAATCCACTTTCCTTAATGCACAACAAATCCACATAGAAATAAAGGATTAAATAAATAGTCTATTTTTTTCGGCTATTACGAACACAAGATACAAGCTAAAATGCCTATTGTACCTGACTGTAAGATAAGTGCCAGTAAAGGAACAATCAAATAGCATGATAGGAAAAGGTAAACACCAAGATTTTTTTGGTACCCATAACTGGTAGGTGTTGATGGTGATGGGAGTAGTAGGTGTTGGTCATGGTGGTAGCAGGTGATGGTGATAATAGGTTATAGTGGTGACTGGTAGTAATAGTAGCAACAGGCGTTCGTGTGGTAGTGGTGGTGATGGTAATAGTGGTAATGATGGCAATAGTGACAGTGGTGGTGGTGGTAGGTAACGGTAGTGGTAGTGGTAGGTGGTGGTGGTGGTGGTGGTGGTGGTGGTGGTGGTGATGGTGGTGGTAGTAGTGGTAGTAGTAGTAGTGGTGGTGGTAGAGGCTGGTTGTGTATCAGCCAGGTGAAGCGTTGAGCAGTGCTTAAGCGCCACAGCTAACAAGGAAGCCCCCTCTTAGCTTGATGAAGCTGACTAACGGGGGAAGACCTCTCGTTAGCTTTATGAACCCAGCTAACGGGGAAAAAAACCTTCGTTAAGTTTATGAAAACTAACGAGGGAAGCCCCCCGTCGTTAAGTTTATGAAGACAGCTAACGAGGAAAGACCCCTCGTTACCCTTACGAAAACAGCTAACGAGACTTCCTCGCCTCTTTGGATACTTACTAAAAGCTGTCACAATTTACTCATAAAAAAAACACTTGTAACTTTACAGAAGATTATTTTGATAATTTGTTACTGACAATTGCAAGACTAAAACACAAAAGCAACACCTCGGTATCTTTATTGCCCAGATTTTTCGGCAATACAGATATCCAAATTGACATCTGTCTCAATCATTTACAAAGTGTTTACGAGCGAGAAAGCAGACAGATAGCGTAAAATATCCACAATGAAAATCAACATGTAACTTGACTATTAAGGTAAGTGTTGAAGGGTTTTAAATAGTCACCCTTTACGGGGGAAAAAAACATGTCTCTGCAAACCGTTGCTGATCAGCCAAGTTGTGGTGTTGGACGGCATGTTGCGAGCACCAACAGACGGGACCCACCAACAGATCTAGGAGTCCTAGTTTGGGATCGGCCGGCGGGGGCCATGATTACCGGATCCACCACTAGTTCCTTCTAGTTACTTCAAAAATTTCCCATAAATTGGTTGTTGCACTCTCAAGACGGCTGGCCACTCTCTGCAGTTAAATTTTCGTACCGGGTTAGCCTTATCTTGTTTTTTTTTTTTTTTTTGTCAATTTTATAGATTCTGATTGATAAACAATAGTAAAAAAATAAATATTAACAAAAGACATTACTCATCACATTTAAGTCTTTTATATACCCAGTTTTGAATGTCTTTTCTGAAACTTTGAAGTTATTACCTAACTTGACATCTCCTGTTTAGTATTTTCTTCTACTTTGTATATTTTTTTTTAAATACTTAAAAAGTTGTGATTTACATTTGCTTTTATCAGTTATTCCTTTTTTTCAAAGTTTCTTTTTTCCCCCTCTCCGAGGAACATTAATTTCTGCTTTCTAAAATATTTTTGCATGGGTTGATTATTTTCATAATAATTCAGATATTTTCACGAGATTCTTAAAAAAAAGTGGCAGGCTTTTGAAAGCTGTTTTAATTTACCTACTGTCTAGTAGTAGGTTAAATGAAATGATGGTTGTGTTCTGAACCACTAAGGTCATGACGGGCTATGACCGTGGCCTGGGCCATGACGAGGCCCGCGGGCCCCGGGGCCTGGTCATGGCCCGGGCCGCGGGGAGTTGACCCCCCGAACACCCTCCAGGTAAGTATACTTCTTGAAAGAGTCTTCAACGGTTATACCAGGGTATGCTATACCCGATCAAATAAATATTAATATATAATCCCAATCAAAATGTTTTTATTTTCATTGAGTAACATTTAAACTAACGATCACTCAAGTGATGGTGAGGTATATTACAGTTCTGGTTCATGATCACACTTGTCAAAGCGTCGTTGAAGTTGATGCTGAAGGCTCGTAAAAAAATTTCCCTGTTGCCTTATCTTTCCCATTTAGCCAATGAGATGAGAAAAAAGCCAGTGGGAAAGACGCAAGCCAGTGGAAGAAGACAAAGCCAGTGAGATGAGGAAGAAGCCGGGAGATGGGGAAGAAGCCAGTGAGATGAGGAAGAAGCCAGTGAGATGAGGAAGAACCCAGGAGATGAGGAAAAACCAGTGAGATGAGAAAAAACCCAGTGAGCCCAGTGCCTTGCCGGGGCAGGCAAACAGGATTATCACATTCAAGAAGCGCTAAAACGTATGGTTCAATATTGCCTGAAGAAGGGCAGGTCATTAAAATTTAAACCCCGTCGCGTGGTAACCCCCAGCTCCTCAGATCAAGAGCTCTTCAAGGACGTCGCCACCCCCTTTTTTCCTCTTGGAAATCAAAGGGGAAAGAGTTTTGAACATCGTAAAGGGGAGGGGGGAAGGGGAGGAGGGGGGTTGTCGGGGCCCCAAACATGCAGGTGGGGGAAGCAAAATTAATTTCGCCGGGGGGAATCGGATGTTTCATGTTCAGTACAATTTATAATGCTTGAACAGTATTCCCGGAGATAATTACCCCTTTATGAGTGGCGATATAGTGCATAATAATTTAGGGTTAGTGGTGTTTTATTACCGTCGTTAGTAATGACACGCTGACACGGGCTAGCGTGTTTTAGCGATTTTGGGCTCTGTCACTTGTAATTGCTGCCAGCACCAGTCCCCAGGGCTCCTCCCTTTTGTCAGCACAGGGCGTTCCCACGGGGGTTGTGTGCCATACAACCCTTCCCCCACACACACACACACACACACACATTGGTACATGTACCCTTTGCATGTGCGTATAATGGCTCACAAGTATAGGCAATTTCTAAAAATATAGTAAATTAAATACAAAACACAATATCAAAAGCATAGTCTTGGTTAGTGCTTGCTTGTTCTCTTCTTCTCTCTCTCTATCTCTCGTGTTGAGGCAGAGATACAAAAGTAAAAAAAATGGTGATTTACAATTTTTTTTTTTTTTTTTTTTTTTATATTTTATTAAACATAAACACATACATTATTCATACCTTGAACCAAATATAACAAACCAAACAAAATTTACATAGTAAAATATGAACTCATTCAAAACGTAACTTTTCTTTTAAAAATTTTAAATAACATCATAAAACATAATATATTATCCAAACATTAAACAATAGCAAACATCAAAACGAGCACCAGACACCAAAAAATTTTTTTTTATGACAGTGCTATACATCATTATCAACTTGCAACTAAACAATTTAACTCCCAAACCACAAAATAGATGAAATCTGCTCAAAAACCAAAAAATACAACACATCCACCCACCTGGTTATTACACCCAAAAAAAATTTGGGTTTAACCAACAACAAAATGTGACAACATACCCCACACCCCCCA
>WNWK01041276.1:0-16534 GCA_009830355.1 Cherax destructor | reverse complement strand
CAGTCAAACTCTCCAGAAATGGGTCAAATAACACCGCTTGATAGGAAGAAATTACTAAAAGCACACACACACAAGAAAAATACAGTGAAGAGCCTAAACCGGACTGTCACCACCAACAAACAACTGAGGAGCCTTCAAAAAGCATGTCTCGATCAGCTGAGTGACAACCACCAACCTCTGCAATTTCTCCCTCACGCTTCTTAAGAATGTGTCTCCTGTGTGCCGATTTGCCTGCTACAAACAAATCTCCAAGTGGTTGACACGGGTTTAGCTAGCACATTCAAGCAGGCTTGAAAACCCACTCCAAGCCAGCCAGGACAAGAGGGGTTGCCAAGAGTTACAGCTGTCCTGACCCCTAGCGCGTCTACACTGTTCCTGCCATACCAGTGTTTTTCCTGCATCGAGAACACCAAGCCAGCAAGCCAGCCCAGGTAATCCAGGCCAGCTCTGCCAAGGAAGCCAGTGTGAAATCTGCTTCCAGTGTGTCTGCACTACCTTGCATTACCAGTAAAATGCCGGCAAAAGACAACTTTTACCCAATGGCTTAGTGTGGGTTGATAATGTAAAGGAGAGCGGAGTAGTTGTGTCGCTACCACCATCACCCACATATCTCTCTGCTTGTACATTTCCACCACCACTCACAGACCAGGTGAAGAAAGATGTTTTGAGCGCCGACGATAATTAAGTAGTGGTACGCGGGTCGTCAGTTACACCCCAGAATAACTACCCTAACTTTCTTTCACCTCTACACTAGGATTATTTCTGACCTTCAGCAACAGTGTTTTGCTTTACAGACAGTTAATTGTCATTTGTTAGCCTGTATTAAGACTTTAAAAGGCTCAGAGTTCATTTCAGTGTAGTGACTCCTCACAATTATTCAGTGTAATGGATTCTCCGCTCAGTGTAACTGAACTATTAAATACGGTTACACACTTAAGTTGCTTGTCCTAGTGTTGTGCTGTGTTTCCTAATACATTTTTTTCCGTTCAGACTGAAACTTTACTGATAAATTCCCAGAACTATTTATATTTCAAAATTGCACTATTAATCTGTGTTGTGAGTGTGTAACTTATGCTATTTTTATAACATTAAGTAAATTTTGTTCAGGTATAAAATTATTGCATTTTTACTGTGAACAAGCTTACTCTTGCATGATGTTCAGTTTCATGAATACTTTCTTGAGTAATTCGGTTACCTTTCAACTGTGATATGCAAGAGTCAGCCTGTTAACATCTATTTTCCTTGCCATCTCATCTAGTGGGTTTAGCGCCTAGCTAAGATTGTAATAGTAACAATTTGCAATCATTATATTTCTACCTATACATTGTGTAAATTGTTTTTATTATTTGTTAAGTGCTGTAGTTTGGAGTAATTAACAAGTATTGCAGTGTTTGGTAACTCTCCATAAGACTGTGGCCCAGTTAATGACCTTGAAAAGACCCGCAGGCCACTGACACCCATATTGCCTTTGTCTAGTGAGGTGAATGTCCCTTGACCCTCCTACCTTAGCTCATTTTTTCATTTTTGTAAACATATCCAACGTACTAACTCACGTGCCAAGAACTCCTTTTGCATTGTCCTATTCTTAAGTCTACTTGCATTGTTCTATTTTTAAGTTCTATTTTAAGTTTAATTATAGAATCACACTAAATCTTATTAATCCAAACATTGATCCTGATACCAACCTTCTATTAAATGATTTACATGAACCTAACAACAACTGTCATTACTACACAGCAGAACAGGCTAAAACACTACTCAAAGCCAACAATAACATAACTATCTTTAATTACAATGTCAGATCTTTAAGCAAACATTTTGATGACCTCACTGCATTATTAAACTCACTACAGGCCAGTATGTCCATCATTGCCCTCACTGAAACCTGGCTAAAGCCTCATACTACAGATATCTATGCCATTCCTGGTTACACAGCCATACACAATTGTAGGCAAGACCAACAAGGAGGTGGCACAGCTATGTTATACTCAGACCAGCGCAAGAGGTGAACATGGAGAATATATAATAGCTAAGTTTAAATCCAAATACCTACAAAAACCTCTCACAGTTATAAACATCTAGAGATTACCACAGTCAAACATTCAGCAATTTAGTGAAAAATTTGGAAGTATGATTACTGATGCACACATGAACAAAGACCACTTAATCCTCACAGGAGACTTCAATATAAACCTCCTACAAGATCAGGACCCACAAGTAACTGAATTCACAAACACTATGAGCAACTGCTTACTGCTCCCGACAATAACAAAACCTACAAGAATCTCTGAGACCTGTGCCTCTCTATTAGACCATATTTGGACTAACACCATATCCCCATTAAAATCAGGCATAATCACAGACAATACCACAGACCACTACCCAACCTTTCTCATAACCAATCTCAGAAAATTACCGCTAGAGACTACTAAAGTTACCTTCAGACTACATAATGAGACAGCTATAAATAACTTTATAACAGCTATGACAAACACTGACTGGCAAACAGAAATAGGCAACTTCCCAGATACTGACTTATGTATTAATAATTTTCTTAAACAGACCCAATATCTCTATAATAAGCATTGCCCTAAAAACTAAACAAATCACAGCTAAAAGATTAAATAGTCCCTGGCTAACCCCCAGCATACTCAAATCCATTAATATAGAGCACCTATATGAAAACAGTACAGAATGGGACAAATAACAAGAGAACAAACAAAACGTTACTCATCAAACCTAACGAGTCTGATTAGAAGGTCAAAAAAATTGTACTATGAGAACAGATTACATAACTTAAGAGGTGATATAAAAAGACCTGGAAAACCCTATCTGAAATTCTAGGAACTAAAAAGATATCCACAAACAGAACAATCAAGCTAACAAAACCAGATGAACCCCTACTCCCACCTATTGAAACAGCAAACAAACTCAATGATTTCTTCTCCACCATGGGAAAAAAAGCTGGCAAGCAAAATCCCAAGTTCAAACACTCCACCTAACGACTATCTCACTGGAACCTATCCGAACACACTATTCCTAGCCCCGACCAACCCAACAGAAGTTTCATCATAATCAACACATTAAAAAGCAAAGCAGGTGACCTAAATAACTTACCACCTTTTATATACAAAAAAGCCTCTCAAGTTCTCTCACCATTTATTGCAACACTCTTTAACAAATCCATTGAATCCTCTACCTTCCCAGCAATACTCAAAATAGCGAGGGTCACCCCAATACATAAAGGAGGAGATCAAACAGACCTGAATAACTACAGGCCGATATCTAACTTACCCCTTCTCTCCAAAATATTTGAAAAATTACTTCATAGACAAATATATTCCTACCTCACCTCCAACAACGTACTCAACCACTGTCAATTTGGATTCAGACCTAATAAAAATACAAATGATGCCATTATACACATGTTAGAAATAATTTACACCGCCCTTGAGAAAAAAGAAATCCCAGTGGGAATCTTCATTGATTTACGTAAAGCTTTTGATACAGTTGACCATGATCTGTTACACCTAAAATTATCACACTATGGTATAAGAGGACACTCCTCAACTACCTAAAATCATACCTTAGCAACAGAAACCAATATGTGTACACAAATGGAGCTAGCTCCACCGCGCAAACTATTACCGTAGGTGTCCCACAGGGAAGTGTTCTTGGCCCACTACTCTTTCTCATTTACACTATAAAGTTGGCACAACAGTTCAGAAGAAACACACTCAGGATGCTCGACCCAGTTCGTAGCCAATAAACTGCTTGCAGGACCCAGTTAAGGTGAAATAATCCACACTTAATGCTTTGTGTGGGGGTGGAGACACGTGGTTAATGGCGCCCGCCTTAGCGTGGGTGGTGGTGGGGGCTGGGTGGAGTAGGCTAGGCCTACACCGCTTCCGGTGCCTGTGGCTTACGCCGTTATATGAACACACTTGAATTTAACCCGGGGTGGCTTGAATAACCCAGGATACCACAGGGATGGTATTGTCACTCAGAACAGCAATACACTGGAGTACAAGGGCGGTATAAATGCGTGACTCACGTGGCTTACTTCTCAGACAGCAGAGTGGCTTGCTGGCTTAGTAGAATATTTTCACACAGATTGACTGGCTTGGAATCTTGTAACAAATTAGCACAGCAAGGTAGAAGCTGGCTTAAGCCTAGGCTGACGTAACTGGTGGTGGCTTACTGGCTGGATATGGTACTCTCCCCTCACAAACTGGCTTACTCGTTCAGAATTTGCAAAACCCGGGTCAACCCCTCGTAGGTTTTAACAAATTCACTTATGAAGCACTTAGCTGACCAGGAGATACTGTAGATATTGTAGACTCTGTTTGGATGTAGGTAGCTGGTAACGTGGTCTTGATGGCGGCACAAGGCTGTTTGCTGGCTTGTCGTCGTCTATCTCTCTATAACAGCGTAATCGATAAAAATTACGGCACACCGCTGCACACCACTTGTCGTGTGGGTCTTGGGAGAGATATATAGGTTGTCAAAGACACTCCTTGTAAGGATGGTTACGATATATTTACAGTATGTGAAAGAGAGAGCCCAGCCACGTCTGTCCAGTATGTAGGTCGGTGACTTGTGAGTGGGTACGCCTATGCGAGGCTATGCACATGCGCTGAGCCTCTGACGTCAGCGGGTATCGTGACGTCACATGCAAAGGGACCAGCTGTATAACTAGGATGAATGCTAATACACTACACAAGTGTATATATAATACTGACACGACATAATCACTTAAATGTAAAAACCTGTTATGAATAATACATACTAAGCTAACTATTTCCATAACATTTAACATTATAATGACCACGTAAACTGTAACTGCAATGCAATTAATTGTTTTAAATTGTTATCTCACTCAATTAGTTGCATTGCTGCAATTAATTGATATGTTTTAAATTGTTATCTCACTCAATTAGTTGCATTGCTGCAACTAATTGATATGTTCAACTTATAATCAAACTTTATAACTTAGATACGCAATTATACTTATTTTATAAATTATCAACCATAACTTTTTACCATGTAGTCTATAATTAAGTAGTCCTAAGAATGCCCTCAATGCACAGCATATTAGGGGCTTTTGGCATGTACATCTCATCAATAACTATGTATCTTGTCTACCCAACCATGTATCATTGTACCATGTCTCAATAAAGTATTATTATTATTATTATTATTATTATTATTATTATTATTATTATTATTATTATTATTATAACCCATCGCCAGTGTGAAACTGCTGTGTCAGCTATGAGTATAGCTGATGGTCTTGATGACGTTAATAATGGTGAAGGCAGATTTGAAACATACCTTAGTAAACTTTCTCGGAAAAAGGAACGAGGCTTCCAGAGAAAGCTTGCTGCTAGCAATACAGGGGGTGCACACCCTCCCAAAGCTGTCAGGTTAGATTTCCCTAACAACACTGATCAAGAGAGTAAGTGTTTACCTCAAGTTTACCTGGAGAGAATTCCAGGGGTCAACGCCCCCGCGGCCCGGTCTGTGACCAGGCCTCATGTTGGACCAGAGCCTGATCAACCAGGCTGTTACTGCTGGCCGCACGCAGTCCAACGTACGAACCACAGCCTGGCTGGTCAGGTACCGACTTTAGGTGCCTGTCCAGTGCCTGCTTGAAGACAGCCAGGGGTTTGTTGGTAATCCTGATGTATGCTGGGAGGCAGTTGAACAATCTTGGGCCCCTGACACTTATTGTGTTGTCCCTCAACGTGCTAGTGGCACCCCTGCTCTTCATTGGGGGGATGTTACATCGCCTGCCGAGTCTTTTGCTTTCGTAGGGAGTGATTTCCATGTGCAAGTTTGGTACTAATCCCTCGAGAATTTTCCATGTGTATACAATAATGTATCTCTCCCGCCTGCGCTCCAGAGAGTACAGGTTTAGGAACTTCAAGCGTTCCCAGTAGTTGAGGTGGTTTATTGCACTTATGCGTGCGGTGAAGGTTCTCTGCACATTTTCAAGGTCAGCAATTTCACCCGCCTTGAAAGGTGCAGTTAGTGTGCAGCAATATTCCAGCCTAGATAGAACAAGCGATCTGTAAAGTGTCAACATGGGCTTGGCATCCCTGGTTTTGAAGGTTCTCATTATCCATCCTGTCATTTTTCGAGCAGATGCAATTGCTACTTTGTTATGGTCCTTGAAGGTGAGATCCTCTGACATGATCACTCCCAGGTCTTTGACATTAGTTTTTCGCTCTATTGTGTGGTTGGAATTAGTTTTGTACTCCGATGAGATTTTAATTTCTTCACGTTTTCTGTATCTGAGTAATTGAAATTTCTCATCATTGAACTTCATATTGTTTTCTGCAGCCCATTTAAAGATTTGGTTTATGTCTGCTTGGAGTCTTGCAGTGTCTTCAACGGTGGACACTGTCATACAGATTCGGGTGTCATCTGCAAAGGAAGACACAGCACTGTGGCTTATATCCCTGTCAATGTCTGATATGAGGATGAGGAATAGGATGGGAGCAAGTGTAATTGGTTTTACAAATAATATGATTCACCTCTTCGCTCTCGGGCCGGGAGGTTGTCTTGAGCAGTTGTTCCTGAGTTTGCACTTGGCGCATCCAATGACCAGTGGCCTCTGGTGGGAACTTGTGGAGTGACACAGTTTTCTTCAAGCAGCAAAATGGTGGAGTTCTATCGCCGGCGTATTAACACTGTCTGTGTTGAATTGGTAAAAGGAGCCATTTACCCTACCAATGCCGGAGTTTTGCTGCCAGCTATCATCAGAGACGTTTATGGAGTTGAACATGGAGACATTTATGGCATTGCATTGAATGGGAGTGCAAGAATATTCATCAAGCTTACCACGGCGGCTGTATACGACAAACTTGTGGAAAAGTATGAAGAAGTTTGCCTTCCTGTGACTGCTGCAGTGGAGGTAAAGCTCAAGGATGTCTCCAGACATTACACATGGATCAAAATTAGGAATTTGCCATTCGAAGCAACGGAGCAGGACGTGAGAGTTGCCTTTTCGGTGTATGGTGTGATACATTATGCAGCTATGGGAAGGTGGACAGATGGTTTTTATGCAGGAGTCCCAGAAGGGTCTTTCAACTTGAAAATGACTTTACGGAAGCCTATTCCGTCCTATGTGGTGTTGGAAGAGTTTAGGTCACAGGTTTATGTGACTTATGCTGGGCAAAGGCGTACTTGTAGACTTTGTGACTCTTATGAGCATATTGCGGCTGAGTGTGAGAGGCGACAGAGACGACGACCAATCGGGAGGCACCCTGGGATGGACCAGGGTGTGCCTGAGGAAGCGAGGAGGGACAGTGATGTTGTGGCATCAGTGGGAAAGTGGAGTGACATAGTACAGGGAACAGTGGACGTGTGTGTGACCCTGCTGGTACAGTCGCAGGGTGTGGAAGTGAGTCAGGAACGTCTTGTGCAAGAGGAATTGACATTGGATATGGGTTTGGAGGCAGTTTTGCCTAAGGTATTGCAGGGATTTTTGGACAGTACCCAAGGGGAGGTACTTGAGGGTTCTGTGAGCCCTGGTGGTGGGTTATTGGGTGAAGTGGGTACGCTGGGGGAGGATGGCCTGGAGGCTTTACACTTGAATGTGCAAGAGGTGGAAGTGTCAGTGCATCAGGAGGATGAAGGGTTGGAAATGGAGGCTAGTAGTGATTCTCGCAAGAGATCGATGGGGAGTGAGGAGGATGATGTCCTGCCTCCTGGTCAAGGGACCTGTAAAAAGGTTTGGGTTGAGGCGTCACATAAGGCATCCAAGATTGTAGATAGTGTGGATGGGGCAAGGGGTAAGAAACCACTGTTTAAAGGTCTTGGGACTGGAAAACAGGCATCGATCAGGGATGGAAGGTCTAAGGGAAAGCCACCTCTAGCATTTTCAGGTGCCTCATGTTAAATGTTAATGGGCTGAAGGATGAAGTGAGAAGATTGTGGGTAGTGGGGACTCTAAGATGGTTGACGATTGATGTGGCGTTTTTGCAAGAACATAACTAAAAGTATGGAAGAGATCTTTTGCTGCCTGGGTATAGAGTGTATGCGGGTTGTGGTTGTTCGGGTAAGTTCAAGGGTGGGGTAGCGGTAGTAGTGAACGAAAATAGCCCCTTTCAGCTTTTGGCATGGGAGGAGGGGAGGGTGGTGAGGGTTGATGGGGACTGGGGAGGTGTGAGGGTGTCGTTTGTGGGGGTATATTTGCCGGCTGGGAGCAGTAGGAGGATCAAGGAGAATTTTGTTAGGGATCAGTTGGTTTTTTTCTTGGGAGGTATGGCAGCGGTAGTGGTGATAGGAGGTGATTGGAACAGTATTATTAGGAAGAAGGATGTGGAGCCGAGAGGGGTGGGATGTGAATTGAGTGTGTTGAGGGACGTTTTGGGGAGTGCTGGAGTTGTAGATGTGGTGGGAGGTGGTTGGAAGGTGGACCACACATTTATTAGAAGAGGCTACGCTGCTCGCCTTGATAGAATTTACGTGTCTAGGGCTGTGGATGTAGGGGAGGTGAGGTGTGTGGATGTGGGGTTTTCTGACCACAGAGGGGTTGTGGTGGAACTGGCATGGGAGGAGATGGTACGGTGGTATTCGGGTCATTGGAAGTTAAATGTGCGGCTTTTGGATGGGGAGGAGGGTAGAGAATGCTTTGAGAAGTGGTGGGAGTGTATGTGGGGGCAAGGGAAAGTGGTGGAAGATGTGGTAGGATGGTGGGAAGGGGTGGCTAAGCCGGCTATCAGAAAATTCTATAGGGTAAGAGGACGGGAGGAAGTGCAGTTGAGGTATGGTCTGGAGAAGTATTTGGAGGGACAGCTGGGGCTTTGTTGTGAGGGTAGGTCTGGCAGACATATGGTTGAGATGGAGGAACTTAAGGATAGGTTGCGTGTACTGCAAAATGAGCGTTTTGATGCAATTCGATTACGTGGTGGGCTTGAGGAGGCTCTATGGGGTGATAGGCCGTCGGCATGTGTGTTGCAAAATTGTAGGAAACGGAGGGAGGGAATGATGGTATCGAGGATAATGGTGGAGAATGACGTAGAGGGGTATGCGTTGGGGCACGTAATGAGGTTGACTGAGGCTATAAGTTTATATTTAACATCGTGGTTTGAGAGATACTTGAGGGCAGGGGAATGTGGGGGACAGGAGGGTGATGTTGTGGTAGAGGGAATTGTGCAGAGATTGGGGGATGAGGATAGGGAGGAAATGGGGGGGTGGTGATTAGTGAGGAAGAGGTTTGGGGAGCAGTGAGTGGTTTGAGTAAACGAAAGGCGCCGGGGATGGATAGGATCCCTAATGACTTTTATGTAACTCATTGGGGTATCCTAAAGAAGTGTTTGGTTAGGGTTCTTAATGGTATGAAGGAGAATGGGAGGATGGGGTTGACTCAGCGTACTGGGGTGGTGGTTTTGGTGGACAAGGGAGGGGAGAGAGATAGAATCAAGAATTATAGAGGATTATCGTTAATGTGCGCTGATTATAAGATATTTGCAAAAGTGTTGGGGAATAGGATTAAGAGAGTAGTTGGTGGGGTGGTAGAGGAAGGGCAGTATGGTATACCTGGCAGGTGTACGGCAAGGGGGCATGAAAGGATTAGGAAATTTATTGAGGAAGGGGAAGAGGGGGTCCTTGCATTAGATTGGGAGGCAGCATATGATAGTGTAGATAGGGAAATGCTGTGGAGGATTATGAGGAGGCAGGGTTTTGGGGAAGAAATTGTAGGCTGGGCTGAGACATTATATAGGGAAGCAAGAGTGAGAGTACAAGTTAATGGGTTGGTGGGTGGAGAAGTGTGTATGGGGAAGGGGTTTCGGCAGGGTTGTCCCCTGTCGCAAATGCTTTTTGCATGTCTGCAGGACCCATTGTATAGATTAGTTAAAACAGAAGTGGGAGGGGTGTGTGAGAGTTTAAGTGGTGATGGGGGTATTATTGGTTACATGGATGATACTACGGTGCTGGTGAGGAGGGAGAGGAGTTTGGAGGCTGTAGGGACGATCGTGGGGATTTTTGGGAGAGCGACAGGTATGAGGATTAATAGGGTCAAGTATCGCCTATTGGAAGTAGGGATGTGGGTGGGTGGAGGGTTGGGGTTGAGGTGTGGGTGATCAGTTGCTGATAGATTAAAGATATGTGGTATCATTTTTATGAATGATTTGGGTGAAGCGAGACGTGTTACTGTGGGAGGTGTAATGACTAGGGCAATACAACGGATGAATGGGTGAAGGCCGGGGGGGTTAACTATGTTGCAGCGTGTGATTGTGGTGAATGTATTGGTTTATAGTAAGATATGGCATGTGGCGAGGATATACCCAATTCTGAAAGGCGATGTTGCGGAGTTGATACGAAGGGTCTTAAGGTATGTATGGGGGTATGGAAGGCATTGGTTGCGAAAGGAAGTTGTAATGAAGAGGGTGGGTTTGGGGGGTATGGGGTTAATTAATTTGGAGATGCGTGTCATGAGTGTGTATGTGAAGTCCTGCTTTCTGGAGAGGGGAGGGGTACAGGGGAAACGAGTGGGTGGGGTAATGGGGGTATTGAAGAAATGGTGGAGGGGGAAGGAGTTGGATCAGTGTGGGAATATGTTGCGAAGGCTTTTGAGTGTGAGGAATCCGGGTAATGTTACGGCTAGTGTATTAGGGAGAGTCGGGGGAGGAAGGTAGGTTTATGAGGGGGAAGCAGTGCTTCCAGTGTATAATTGGAAAGGGATATGGAGTGGGTTGCGAGGTATGTGGTTGAGGGCGAGGTCAAGGGAGGTCATGTTTAGGTTTTTGCATGGGGTACTTGCTTCCAGGGCAGTTTTGTTCAAAATGGGGTTAGCAGGGGATGCCCGGTGTGTTAGGTGTGGAGGAGAGGACACGACGTATCATGGGTTATATTTTTGTGATCACCTAGAGGACGTCCGGTGTTGGGTGGGGGGAGTAGTAAGAGAAATGGGGGGAGGGGGATTAATGCATTGAGGTTTATGTGTTTAGATATAGGGGGTGGAGGGATGTGTTAGAGGGGGTTCATGTATTTGGCAGTGGATTTTGTGACTGTATCTTGGGCTTTGAGGGAACAACCTGGGGGGTGTTCGGATAAGGGCTATTGCTGCAGCTATGTATAGGACGAAATGTAGGAATAGGTTATTATATGGGGAGGGGTGGGCTAGGTTTTTTACTGATTGTTATAGGGAACTTATGGTGAGGGGTTGTTGGGGGTGGGGAGTGTGCTACGATGAAAGGGGCTATTTACGTAGGATGGGGTGAGGATGAGGAAGTGTTTGTCTTGGTTGCATTTAGGCATGAATGTAGAGTGGGAAAGAGTATGTTGTGTTGTGGAGGGAGGGGGTTGATGGTGGACGACTCATTTGGAGAATGTGTAACCTGACTTTGGACTGGCAGGGGGGGGATGCATAGAGTTGTGTGTCACGTTTGTGTGAACTGGGGGACTGAGGACGGGAGGGGGTTGGGGGTTTGTGGGGGGGGTTTTATTGGGAGGTGGCTTTCCCTGTATGTAGCCTTTTGGTTTTCTTTCGATTTTTTTTGTCCTATGTATAGCACGGCACTTGAGAGAGTAAGTTGCTGCTGCAAGTTTTGAGCTAGCAGGATGGCTAGGAGTTATGAGTGGATAGTGCACGCTTGTCAGGTCCTGTGAGGCCTTGTGAGTGATGCCTGTGAGGTGCTTTTGCTTAGTATTCATGGTAACTTTCAAGATAATGTTATGCATCAAGATTGTAAATATAACAGTTTGTGGAATATTTTCTTTATCATTATTGATATTGTAGTTTTTGTTATTATTCAGAGTGAAATAGGTATATTATGTACCCTGTGGGGTGTTCCTAATTTACAATTTGTTTTACCCTTGTTTTCAAGGGTTTCAGTATGTGTATTTTATAATGGTGTTATATATATATATATATATAAAAAGTTTTCACATGGTTAACAGTGTGTTCATTATGTAATTAATTGTCAAGTTGATTCATGGTCCTATATCAATAATGTTAACTCGTGTTCCTTCAGGATGTTCAGTGTCCAGGTTTAGGGAGCTGAACCTATGGATTTTAAGTCTTTCTGTTAAAAGTATATTGTGAGACATCTTGTAAATATGACAATGTTTATTTTGTGTCATGTCTGAGTAAGCATAATGAAAAACAAATCGATGAATAACTTATAGGAGCTTGTGAGTAACATTTCGATACTGGTTTAGGGATATTTTTTTTTTTTTTTGTACAGATATCTTACTTTATATTGTGTCTTTCGTTGGGTGTTACTAAAATTAAAAAAAAAAAAATTGTATTGATATGTATATTGTAATATGTACTTTCTAAAAGTCTTGGGGATGTGTGCAGGTGTGTAGGGGTGGGTGGGTTTCTAGGTTGTTGGTAGGGGGCTGTATGAATTGTATAGGAGTGTTACAAGTCGGTATGCTTGTAACCTTAAGTTTTTATGTTTACTTTGTATTGTTTGTGTTCTTATCGGGAATAATTTTATTTGAGTAGGTTATGTCAATGCATAATCCTGTGTTATCATTGAATGTTCTTCAGTGTTTGTACAAGCAGGTTGTTCTGCACAAGGATTGGTAAGGAATGTCATATTAAAGTTTTGCAGTATGTTGTTAGTTTTGTGAGGTTGAATAATGTTCAGGCGCATGTTATGTTTTGGTTGTTGGATTTTGTAATATTATTATGTATGTTGAGATATGGTTTTTAAATAAAAAAAAAAATTGGTTTTACAAAACTAGTGTAGACAACCCAGAGAAAACGATCAAGTTTCTCCATGATGAGGATAACTGACAAATATGATGCTAGGGAGAGACTTGTTTGTTTTATGCTCAGCAAGGAAGTTGACTGTAACATTCCTTTCACTGACTTTGAACTTGATGCAGCACTAACTAAAGGCAACTCCACGTCGCCTGGTGAGGATGGTATTACCTACAATATACTAAGATTGCTGTGTCGAGTACCAGGCAATCCTTTACTCGAATTATACAACATGAGCTATGTAACTAGGAGCTCCCTAAATCTTGGACCAACAGCCTCATTAATCCCATTCCTAAGCCCAATCAACAAAATTTATTTCGCCCAATATCTCTTACTAGCTGCTTATGTAAAACATTTGAGAGGATGATTCTTAATCGTCTCATGTACAGAATCAAACATTTTTGTCCCCCGGTTGCATGGTTTCTGCAGAAAACAATATGAAGTTCAATGATAAGAAATTTCAATTACTCAGATACGGAAAACGTGAAGAAATTAAAATCTCATCGGAGTACAAAACTAATTCCAACCACACAATAGAGCGAAAACTAATGTCAAAGACCTGGGAGTGATCATGTCAGAGGATCTCACCTTCAAGGACCATAACAATGTAGCAATTGCATCTGCTCGAAAAATGACAGGATGGATAATGAGAACCTTCAAAACCAGGGATGCCAAGCCCATGTTGACACTTACAGATCGCTTGTTCTATCTAGGGTGGAATATTGCTGCACACTAACTGCACCTTTCAAGGCGGTGAAATTGCTGACCTTGAAAATGTGAAGAGAACCTTCACCGCACGCATAAGTGCGATAAACCACCTCAACTACTGGGAACGCTTGAAGTTCCTAAACCTGTACTCTCTAGAACGCAGGCGGGAGATACATTATTATATACACATGGAAAATTCTCGAGGATTAGTACCAAACTTGCACACAAAAATCACTCCCTACGAAAGCAAAAGACTCGGCAGGCGATGTAACATCCCCCAATGAAGAGCAGGGTGCCACTAGCACGTTGAGGGACAACACAATAAGTGTCAGGGGCCCAAGATTGTTCAACTGCCTCCCAGCATACATCAGGGATTACCAACAAGCCCCTGGCTGTCTTCAAGCAGGCACTGGACAGGCACCTCAAGTCGGTACCTGATCAGCCGGGCTGTGGTTCGTACGTTGGACTGCGTGCGGCCAGCAGTAACAGCCTGGTTGATCAGGCTCTGGTCCAACAGGAGTCCTGGTCACAGACCGAGCCGCGGGCGTTGACCCCTGGAATTCTCTCCAGGTAAACTCCAGGTAATGGTAAAGGTGATGAATTGGCATAATACAGTTTCTATATTGGAGTGTCTTAGGCAAACTTATGACTAGCTTAAGAATTATGAAGCAACAGTTGTATTAGAATTTTGGTTAGTCCTGTGCAAATTAAGGGGAATCACAGATATCAATAAGTGTATTTTGCTGTGGATATGTGCAAGATAAAGTAGTTTTCATGTGGTTAGCTACCAGTTGGGTGCGTGAGTGAGATAAGATGTTTTTTAGGGGTGCTTTTGAAAATGGAGGTTGTGTCTGCAGTTCTAGGGTTTTCAGGCAGCGAGTTCCAGATTTTAGGCCCTTTTATGTGCATTGAATTTTTGTATAGATTTAGTCGGACACGGGGAATGTCAAAGAGATGTTTGTGTCTGGTATTATGTCTATGGGTCCTGTCACAACTGTCAAGAAAGTGTTTTAGCTCAGGGTTAAAGTTGGAATTAATGGTTCTATAAATGTAGATAGCAGAGTAGTAGGTATGGATGTTCTGAACAGTGAGTAGGTTTAGGTCTTTGAAGAGTGGGGGGGTGTGCTGCCTAGCGTTGGATTGCGTGATAATTCTTACTGCGGCTTTTGTTGGGTATTATTGGCTTTAGGTGGGTAATTGCTGTTGATCCCCATCCACAAATGGCATATGTGAGGTAGGGATAGTTGAGTAAGTAGTATAGTGTGAGTAGGGCTGATTGTGGTACATAATACCGTATCTTAGAGAGGATCCCCACAGTTTTGGACACTTTCTTTGTTATGTGTTGGTTATGGGTGCTGAATTTCAGGCTGCTGTCAAGGTGAAGGCCCAGGAATTTGCCCTCATTATGTTTAGCAATAGGTGTAGTGTAGATCTTAATGTTTAATTGTGGATCACCTGCTCTGTTGCCAAACATAATGTAGAAGGTCTTATCAGTGTTGAGTGTTGAAGTTCCTAAACCTGTACTCTCTAGAACGCAGGCGGGAGAGATACATTATTATATACACATGGAAAATTCTCGAGGGATTAGTACCAAACTTGCACACGAAAATCACTCCCTACGAAAGCAAAAGACTCGGCAGGCGATGTAACATCCCCCCAATGAAGAGCAGGGGTGCCACTAGCACGTTGAGGGACAACACAATAAGTGTCAGGGGCCCAAGATTGTTCAACTGCCTCCCAGCATACATCAGGGGGATTACCAACAAACCCCTGGCTGTCTTCAAGCAGGCACTGGACAGGCACCTAAAGTCGGTACCTGACCAGCCAGGCTGTGGTTCGTACGTTGGACTGCGTGCGGCCAGCAATAACAGCCTGGTTGATCAGGCTCTGGTCCAACATGAGGCCTGGTCACAGACCGGGCCGCGGGGGCGTTGACCCCTGGAATTCTCTCCAGGTAAACTCCAGGTAAGTTTACTGGCTGTCATCCATGTTGATATTTTTATTAATTCGTCGTTAACAATGGTATTAAGCGTGGCAAGGTTTGTGTGGGAGATGACATAAGTTGTGTCGTCAGCAAAGAGAATTGGTTTCAGGTGTTGTGATACATTGGGAAGATCATTGATGTATAAGAGGAAGAGCAGGGGACCAAGGACACTTCCCTGCGGTACTCCGGTGTCTAGTGGTCGTGTCGTGGAGGATGTGTCTTTAATGGTGACATACTGATACCTATTAGTGAGGTAGGATTTGAAGTATGCTAGTGCATGACCTCTTATTCCATAGTGGTCAAGTTTGTGGAGTAGGATGCCGTGGTTTATTGTGTCGAAAGCTTTCCTTAGGTCAATAAAAGTCCTAATGGGTATTCCTTATTTTCGATTGCTGTGTAAAGCAGGTCTATCATTTTTACTATTGCATCGTT
Source organism: Cherax destructor (assembly GCA_009830355.1). Classification (NCBI taxonomy): domain Eukaryota; kingdom Metazoa; phylum Arthropoda; class Malacostraca; order Decapoda; family Parastacidae; genus Cherax; species Cherax destructor. Next base: position 683 of record WNWK01041276.1, on the reverse strand, counting down.
AGTGCTTTTATTTTTCTTGAAGCCAAATTGGCAGGGGTTGAGTATGCTTTGTGTCGTTATAAACGAGTATAATCTCTTGTGCACAAGTTTCTCGAAGATTTTGGATGGCAACTAAAGACTTTGAATTAGGAACCCCACAGGGAGGTGTGCTCAGTCCCACTCTATTCAATATTCTAATTAATGCCTTACTTAATGCTATGCCTAGCCAGCCCCATCATTATATGATCAGTTTCGCTGATGATATAATGATTCACACCACCGGATTCTCCAACACCCAAAACATTCTTAACCATGTACTAGCCTCGTGTCAGGACCTGGGGTTGATAATCTCTACTGATAAAACAAAGATACTCAATAGGCGTCCTCCTCGACAGAGAAGCACAGTTCGCCAGATCCAGTTGCATGATGGGTCTCTTCTAGAATATGTAAACAGATACAGGTATCTAGGCTTTGAGGTCCCACTACTTGGACCTGTTGTTGTGGGATGTAGGTGACGTGTCATAGAGTGAGTCAAAGTTAGGGCCGGCGGCACCTTGCGCCGCCTGTAGGTGAGGCAGTGAAACTCGAGTCGTAAACAAACAGAGTGCGGGCCGTCGAACACGTATTACCTTCCTAATATGTAAGTCAGTAATTACGTGTTATGTAGCATAAGGCACTGCACACCCACTATAGAGTTACGTCCG
>WNWK01041275.1:0-16534 GCA_009830355.1 Cherax destructor | reverse complement strand
TTGAAATTTTAGCTGAAATATGCCTATAAATAAAAAAATTAATTATAATGCAAAGAAACACAAATTATCATTTCTAATCAAACTTGTTCTGAATTGCTTTTAAAGGGGGAAAATTTAAAAAAAAATGACTTTATAATAGCCAGAAATGAAGGGAAAAGTAAGGGGAAAAAGTATAAAGTATGTCCCAAAACAGATACAAAATACTGTATGTAATAAATATACAAAAATAATAGCCATGTAACACTTATTGTAATACTGTACATTAAGAATTATTTACAGTTATCCACAATGACTAAAGCAAATAAAATTGTTGTAGTTATTCAAAAGATGATATTCAATTACAAATGTTGTGCAGATGGACGCAATAATGAAAGGTGCATGAGGTATAACAAAAAACTATTCTTAGAGCTTAATTTCTCTGCTTTAAGAAAATAGCCCCAATTTCCCCAAAAGTGAAATGTTAGTTGCATATATTGTCTGTATATATAAATGCTGAAAAACACCACCGGGAGCACAAAAAAGAGAGGATCAATGGGAAAACGGGGGTGTGCAAAAAGGGGGAGATTAAGCTATACGAAACCCTAACAGACCACAGCAGTGCACGGGGAAAAGGGGAAAGGGGAAAACGACATGCCACTGGGCCAAGGAAAGACAGTGAAAATTGAAGAAAGGAAAGCTGCAAGGGGGGAACTAAACGAATCGGGGGTTACATGGGATAGGCAGGGAGAATAAAGAAATCAGTCTTTGTTTATGGGCTCCAGGAAGTAAGGGGAAACTTACGAAGAAGAAGAAAAGGGGGAAAAAGCGATTGAAAACATCATGAAAGCAATAGGAAATATGACATGACCCAGCTGGCAAATTTTCTGAGAATAGGGGGTTTGAAGAAGAAGAATCCACCAGTCAAAGTGATTTTCAAGGCAGAATTGGCTCAAACAGGATCCTGCAGGAGAAAGCAAGACTAAGGAATATGTCAGAGTACTGGGGGGTTATCTCCCCACGACAGAACGGGGAGAAGAAAGACAGATACTAAAGAGGGGTACAAAGACAAAAGGGGAAAGAGAGATGGACAGGAGAACCCAGACTCAAGAAGAAGCTAAATCAATCCCCTCAGATGCCCCCCAACCGGGAAACCCCAATGCAATAAACATTCAAACCCCAAAACAAATGCCATACCCAATGCCCCACCCCCCCATTACAAAATCCACCTTCACCCCAACCACCCTGTTCTTCATCAGGGCCCATTTCCCAACCCCAAAGTACCCCCCCCGATTTGGTTTTTTTAAAAGAAGTTTAAGGTTTGATATACAAAACAGATGGAATAACAAATAAAGGGGGGAGGGATGAAAGAATAAACAGACATCCCCCGACATAATAGCACTACAGAAAAAAACTCACCAGGATGATAACAGATGCAATCTTTCCCCGGATATCAAATCCTCAGGAAAAAGGGGAGGGGGGGAAGGGGAGTTGCACGCTCATTAAAACCGGGGGGGTTTGAGGAAGTGGAAGGAATGGGCGGGGATACTAGTAGGAACAATCTAGTCGGGGCCATAATGGTAACCAATGTAAAACCCCCCACAGAAGCAGGAGGCCAAGAAAGAATACAACGAGGCAACAGAGCAATGGTAGACACAGACCCAGGTGGCCAGAAGAGCTCACATGGGAGAGCAAAGTTACTAGTTATGGGTGATTTCAATCACAAGGAGATTGATTGGGAAAACCTGAGCCCCATGGGGGTCCTGAATCATGGAGAGCCAAGATGATGGATGTGGTACTGGAAAACCTCATGCATCAACATGTTAGAGACACTACCAGAGAGAGGCGAGGATGATCCAGCAAGACTGGACCTAGTATTCACCTTCAGTAGTTCGGACATCAAGGATATAACGTACAAAAGCCCCTTGGAGCTAGTGATCATTTGGTTCTCTGTTTTGATTATATAGTTGAGCTACAAGTGGAGAGGGGAGCAGGAATAGGAAGGAAAAAACGAAACTACAAAAGGGGGACTACACAGGCATGAGAAACTTCCTACAAGACGTTCAGTGGGAGAGAGAATTGGCAGGAAAACCAGTAAAAGAATTGATGGAATATGTGACAACAAAATGCAAAGAGGCAGAGGAGAAGTTTGTTCCCAAGGGAAACAGAAGTAATGGAAAGACCAGAACAAGTCCTTGGTTCACCCAAAGGTGTAAGGAGGCAAAAACTAAGTGCAATAGAGAATGGAAAAAGTACAGAAGACAAAGGACACAGGAAAATAAAGAGATAAGCCGAAGAGCCAGAAACGAATATGCACAGGTAAGAAGGGGCTCAGCGACAATACGAAAACGACATAGCATCAAAAGTCAAGTCTGACCCGAAGCTGTTGTATAGCCACATTAGGAGGAAAACAACAGTCAAGGACCAGGTAATCAGGCTGAGGAAGGAAGGTGGGGAGTTCACAAGAAACGACCAAGAGGTATGTGAGGAGCTCAACATGAGATTTAAAGAAGTATTTACAGAGGAGACAGGAAGGACTCCAGGAAATCAGAATAGGGAGGTAGTATACCAACAAGTGCTGGATGAAATACACACAACCGAGGAGGAGGTGAAGAAGCTGCTATGTGAACTCGATACCTCAAAAGCGGTGGGACCTGACAACATTTCTCGGTGGGTTCTTAGAGGGGAAGCAGAGATGTTGAGTGTGCCACTAACAAAAATCTTCAACACATCCATTGAAACTGGGCAACTACCTGAGGTGTGGAAGATGGCAAATGTAGTCCCAATTTTTAAGAAAGGAGACAGACACGAGGCATTAAACTACAGACCAGTGTCACTGACGTGTATAGTATGCAAAGTCATGGAGAAGATCATCAGGAGGAGAGTGGTGGAGCACCTAGACACAAGCTTATAAACGACAACCAGAACGGTTTCAGGGAAGGAAAATCCTGTGTCACAAACCTACTGGAGTTTTATGACAAGGTAACAGAAGTAAGTCATGAGAGAGAGGGGTGGATAGACTGCATTTTCTTGACTACAAGAAGGCGTTCGACACAATTCCTCACAAGAGGTTAATGCAAAGCTAGAGGATCAGGCACACATAACAGGAAAGGCATTGCAATGGATCAGAGAATATCTGAGAGGGAGGCAGCAGCGAGTCATGGTACGTGACGAGGTGTCAGAGTGGGCACCTGTGACGAGTGGGGTTCCACAGGGGTCAGTCCTAGGACCTGTACTATTTTTGGTATATGTGAATGACATAACAGAAGGGATAGACTCAGAAGTGTCCCTGTTTGCAGATGAAGTGAAGTTAATGAGAAGAATTAAATCAGTCGAGGATCAGGCAGGACTACAAGAGACCTAGACAGGCTACAAGCCTGGTCCAGTAACTGGCTCCTTGAATTTAACCCTGCCAAATGTAAAGTCATGAAGATCGGGGAAGGGCAAAGAAGACCGCAGACAGAGTATAGTCTAGGTGGCCAAAAACTGCAAACCTCACTCAAGGAAAAAGATCTTGGGGTGAGTATAATACCGAGCACATCTCCTGTGGCACACATCAGATAACTGCTGCAGCATATGGGCGTCTGGCAAACTTAAGAATAGCGTTCCAATACCTCACTAAGGAATCCTTCAAGACTCTGTACACCACATACGTCAGGCCCATACTGGAGTATGCAGCACCAGTTTGGACCCCACACCTGGTCAAGCACGTCAAGAAATTAGAGAAAGTGCAAAGGTTTGCAACAAGACTAGTCCCAGAGCTAAGGGGATTGTCCTATGAAGAAAGGTTAAGGGAAATCGGGCTGATGACACTAGAGGACAGGAGGGTTAGGAGAGACATGATAACGACATATAAAATACTGCGAGGAATAGATAAGGTGGACAGAGACAAGATGTTCCAGAGAGGGGACACAGAAACAAGGGGTCACAACTGGAAGTTGAAGACTCCTATGAGTCAAAGGGATGTTAGAAGTATTTCTTCAGTCATAGAGTTGTCAGGAAGTGGAATAGCCTAGAAAGTGACGTAGTGGAGGCAGGAACCATACATAGTTTTAAGACGAGGTTTGATAAAGCTCATGGAGCTGGGAGAGAGAGGACCTAGTAGCAATCAGTGAAGAGGCAGGACCAGGAGCTATGACTCAACCCCTGCAACCACAAATAGGTGAATACAAGCAAGAAACATTCAAGCAGTTTAGCATATTATCATTAAGTCCTCCCTTATTAAATTTCCTATACCACAGTAACACCAAATTATTACTTTTGTAACATCATATCTGTTTCAGGGCTTCACCTCAAATCTATTAAAATGCAAAGTGTTTAATAAGTAGGCTCAGGAGCAGTTCTCATTCTCTCTCTCTCTCTCTAAAACAGTAAAAGCATAGATTACTACATTAAGGATGGTCGTTCGAGGAAACCTGCAGACAACATTAAGTAAATAAGGAGAAAGATCCTAACAAAATAAAGTTTTTACATTACTTATACAGTATACACAACAGCAATAAGAAGGCCATTATGTAGTTGAGGGCTTAAAAATGTCTATCACTAAAATGAGCTATTAAAAAAAACATTGCAGGATATAATGGTCAAAAATTTAATGAATAAAGTATATTATGAGAGTGAAAGTTTGAGTGAACTGAGATAGAGATTCATGTGGTAGCTCACACTAATGTATGGATAAAATTATGAAAAATACTAGCAGCACAAAATTTTTTTGTGGTAATGAAATACATAATTGAAGATGCATATTTAATACACATCATTTTGTGTGGGGGAAAACATACTTTAAACATCTTTAGATACAAACACTATGAAGCCACAAAGTACAGTGGTACCTCGAGTTACGATATTTTTTCGTTCGAGAATGCTGTTCAAGTGCCATTAACAAACGAATTTATCCCCATAAGGAATAATGTAAAATAGACTAGTCCTTTTACACCCCCAAAATATACTTACAAAATCATTTAAAAATAAACTTACATAAAAGGGCGATTTTGGGGACCATCGTAACTCGAGGTACCACTGTATATCACAAAAGAATAAATTATTTTGATCTAGAGAAAAAATTAAATGAATTTTCAAGAAAAAATATCTCCAAAGAAGAGATGTTGATCAATTGACAAAAAAAAATCTTGCAAATCCCTGACAGTTAGATACCCAGACAATATTCAGATTTTTTTTTTTTACCGGGTAATAGCTGATATCCCACATCAGCTCATTTCAAAGCTCAGCCCTATATTAGGTATGCGACTATCACCCAGGATCCCACCCACAACAGTTGACTAATACCTAGGTACTAGAATCTACAGTGGACCCCTGGCTAACGAACACCCCGGAAATCGTACAATTATGTAAGTATTATATTGTAAGTGCTTGTGGAAGTGTATTTTTGGGGGTCTGAAATAGACTAACCTACGCGACATTATTTCTTAAGGAAGTAAATTCATTCAGTAATGGCACTTGAGCAGGCTTCTGGGATGAAGTTTTTTCGTTAGCTGGGGGTCCACTGTATTTGCTGTTAGGCAAACAAGGACAGCAGGTGTAAGGAGTCTTGCCCTTATGTTTTATCCTGTCTTGTAATTGAAAAGAAGGAAACAAAATGGTGTGCCACATCATGCCAGACCATCATGTAAGACATGTTAATTTGATTAGCATTCTTATTAGTCCAGGTGACTAACTCATGTTATTGCTATTACCAAGAGATGCTGTCCTGAGAGTCCAAATAGTGGATCCTTGGGCGAGTTAGCAAGTGACCATTTTCTATACAGAGATTAAAGAAAAAATATAGAGTATACCATACTACCAATACAGAGTATACCCAATTCCTAAACAGTTTTAAAATTGCATCATAATATAAAATACTCAAATTAATATATGGAATATACTGCACATATATCAAATCTCAAACTATTTGCAAACAAGATAAGAATGAATTGTATTTATATTCATTATATGCAGTTACTACTTTTGTTTTTCTCTTTGGGCCACCCGCCTTGGTGGAAACGGCGATTTGTTGAAAGAAGAAAGATATGCAGTTACTATATAAATACAGTGTAAATAAAGTTTCTGAAGAATCAAAAGTGTATTAGGCATCTACTATATCTATATGGATTCTTATTATAACAAAAGTGAACACTTAGTGTTGGGGGTAATCCTCTACCCTATATACAATTCATAGGATAAATTAAAATGAGCTTAAGAAAACATTGCCATGAACAGAACGTGTGCAATAACCAAAGACTAGAAGGCAGTGGAGTAGAAGAGATCCCATTGTGCAGTCCAACATTTATACTGTAGTTTTGAATGTTTCATATTGTACTACTACCTGAAAGTTGCCCTGCAGATTCCACACCGTTGAAGGTAGGTTGGTATCGGTGATATCGGGAGTCGGAGCAGCAGGTGAGGGAAGCAGTAAAGGAACATGGAGAGGAGAGTTCATTGAAGGTGGCAATACAATCTCAAACCATACTCATCTACATTTTACAATCGACTTATGACAAAACAATTATTTTATACAACCATCACAAGTGAGAGCTGATGCTGTTTAGTGTAAAAACACTATCTCGCTCTACTTCTGCCATTCTATACTTTTACTTTAATATTTATGTACTTTTCACTAAATCATTCATTGTTTTATACATATAGTAACAATGACAATAATTCTGTTAACAAATAAAGAGAATATGAATACGAGAATGCAATTTTTTTAAATAATAGTACAGTGGATCCCCGAGTAACGAGCAAAATTTATTCCAGAAGCCTGCTCAAGTGCCATTACCGAACGAATTTACTCCCTTAAGAAATAATGTCAATTAGGTTAGTCCATTTCAGACCCCCAAAAATACACTTACAAAAGCACTTACAATATTATACTTACATAATTGTACGATTTTCAGGGTGCTCGTTACTCGGGAGTCCACTGTATTATCTATTTGCATATGCGTATTATCAATACAAATGATCTCAATGTGAAAAAAAAAAATTGTAGAAAACTTTGAAAGTTAACGTCACAAGTCGGCTGCAAGTAGAAATCAAGATGCAACTGTTAATTACTTTCGTGAGTCTACCATAATCAATTATTAGGATCTAAGAAATTTACTAATTTTTGTTAATACATAATCTAGAATGCTATTTTCATCAACACACAAAAAATAAAATTAGACAAGGTGTTGCTAAAGAAAATAATATCCGTTAAACATGCAAAAAACAAAATAATGGGTTAATTGTCTAGTATATGCACTAGACTTCATTAAAATGTATATAATTAAATAAAGAGATTTATTGAATATACATTACAGGGCAGGCTACTTTTAAAATATGAGAGAGGAGAAACAATATTCAATAGTAAATTTAACACACAGATACTAGTTAATTAAAAGAAGGCATAGTCATCAGGCTGAAAATCATGATTACTATCACAACTGTGAACTACCCTTGTTTTTGTTTATGTATGATGCTTATTAAAAGTTAAGTAAAAGGACACAAATGCAACTAATGTGACATTTTATTGTGGCAACATTTCGCTCTACAGGAGCTTTATCAAGCCGGATTGATAAAGCTCCTGGAGAGTGAAACGTTGCCACAATAAATGTCACATTAGTTGCATTTGTGTCCTTTACTTAACATACCTGGAGTTTACCTGGAGAGTTCCAAGGGTCAACGCCCTGCGGCCCGGTGTGTGACCAGGCCTCATATTGGATCAGAGCCTGATCAACCAGGCTGTTACTGCTGGCCGCACGCAGTCCAACGTATGAACCACAGCCTGGCTGGTCAGGTACCGACTTAAGGTGCCTGTCCAGTGCCCGCTTGAAGACAGCCAGGGGTTTGTTGGTAATCCCTCTGATGTATGCTGGGAGGCATTTGAACAGTCTTGGGCCCCTGACACTTATTGTGTTGTCTCTCAACATGCTAGTGGCACCCTGATTTTCATTGGGGGATGTTACATCGCCTGCCGAGTCTTTTGCTTTCGTAGGGAGTGACTCTCGTGTGCAAGTTAGGAACTAATCCCTCGAGAATTTTCCACGTGTATATAATAATGTATCTCTCACGCCTGCGTTCTAGGGAGTACAGGTTTAGGGACTTCAAGCGTTCCCAGTAATTGAGGTGGTTTATCGCAGTAATGCGTGCCGTGAAGGTTCTCTGCACATTTTCAAGGTCCGCAATTTCACCTGCCTTGAAAGGTGCAGTTAGTGCTCAGCAATATTCCAGCCTAGATAGAACAAGCGATCTGTAAAGTGTCAACATGGGCTTGGCATCCCTGGTTTTGAAGGTTCTCATTATCCATCCTGTCATTTTTCTAGCAGATGCGATTGCTACGGTGTTATGGTCCTTGAAGGTGAGATCCTCTGACATGATCACTCCCAGGTCTTTGACATTAGTTTTTCGCTATATTGTGTGGTTGTAATTAGTTTTGTACTCCGATGAGATTTTAATTTCCTCACGTTTTCCGTATCTGAGTAATTGAAATTTATCATCATTGAACTCCATATTGTTTTCTGCAGCCTGCAGCCCATTTAAAGATTTGGTTTATGTCTGCTTGGAGTCTTGCAGTGTCTTCAACGGTGGACACTGTCATACAGATTTGGGTGTCATCTGCAAAGGAAGACACGGCACTGTGGCTTAAATCCCTGTCTATGTCCGATATGAGGATGAGGAACAGGATGGGAGCGAGTACTGTGCCTTGTGGAAAAGAGCTTTTCACATTAGCTGCCTCAGACTTTACTCTGTTGACTACTACTCTTTGTGTTCTACTTGTTAGGAAATTATAGATCCATCTACTAACTTTTCCTGTTATTCCTTTATCACGCATTTTGTGTGCTATTACACCATGGTCACACTTGTCAAAGGCTTTTGCAAAGTCTGTGTATATAACATCTGCATTCTGTTTGTCTTCTAGAGCATCTAGAACCTGGTCGTAGTGGTCCAGTAGTTGGGACAGACAGGAGCGACCTGCTCTAAACCCGTGCTGCCCTGGGTTGTGTAATTGATGGGTATCTAGATGAGTGGCGATCTTGCTTCTTAGAACCCTTTCAAAGATTTTTATGATATGGGACATTAGCGCTATTGGTCTGTAGTTCTTAGCTATTGCTTTACTGCCCCCTTTGTGGAGTGGGGCTATGTCTGTTGTTTTTAGTAACTGCGGGACGACCCCAGTGTCCATGCTCCCTCTCCATAGGATGTTAAAAGCACGTGATAGGGGCTTCTTGCAGTTCTTGATGAACACGGAGTTCCATGAGTCTGGGCCTGGAGCGGAGTGCATGGGCATGTCATTTATTGCCTTTTCGAAGTCATTTGGCATCAGGGTGATGTCAGATAGGCATGAGTCAGTCAAGTTCTGTGGCACTCTCATAAAAAAATTCACTTAGGTCTTCGATTTTCAGTCTGGTTAGCGGCTCGCTAAAAACTGAGTCATACTGGGATTTAAGTAACTCACTCATTTCCTTGCTGTCATCTGTGTAGGACCCATCCCATTTAAGTAGGGGCCCAATACTGGTTGCTGTTCTCGACTTTGACTTTGCATAAGAAAAGAAATACTTTGGGTTTCTTTCAATTTCGTTTATGGCTTTTAGTTCTTCACGCATTTCTTGATTCCTGTAAGATTCCTTTAGTTTTAATTCGATGTTTGCTATTTCTCTGACTAGTGTCTCCCTTCGTAGTTCAGATATATTGGCCTCTTGTAGCAGCTCCATTATTCTTTGCCTTCGCCTGTATAGGGAGCGCCTCTCTCTTTCTAGTTTGCATCTTTTCCTCCTTTTTCTTAAGGGAATTTGCCTTGAGCAAACCTCAAGTGCCACAGAGTTAATTTGTTCTAAACATAGGTTAGGATCTGTGATGCTTAGGCTATCTTCCCATTGTATATCATTTAGGACTTTGTTTACTTGGTCCGATCTTATGTTTTTGTTATTGAAGTTGAATTTGGAGAAGGTTCCCTCGCGTCTCATCACATTTTGTTGATCTTGGGCTCCCCGCATGCATGTCTGGACCTCTTATTATGTTGTGATCTGAGTACAGTGGTCCCCCGCCTAACGAGCAAAATTCATTCCAGAAGCCTGCTCAAGTGCCATTACCGAACGAATTTACTTCCTTAAGAAATAATGTCACGTAGGTTAGTCTATTTCAGACCCCCAAAAATACACTTCCACAAGCACTTACAATATTATACTTGCATAACTGTACGATTTCCGGGGTGCTCGTTAGGCGGGGGACCACTGTATATTGTTTTTGATATGATGACATTTCGTATCAGATCATTGTTGGTGAAGAAGAGGTCCAGCGTATTCTCTAATCTTGTAGGCTCTACTATCTACTGGTTTAAGGTGAATTTGGTGCAGAGATTTAAAAGTTCATGTGTGTGCAAGTTTTCATCTGAGCTGCCTCCTGGTGTTATCTCTGCTACCACATTGTTTGCAATGCTCCTCCATTTTAGGTGCCTTAGGTTGAAATCCCCCAGGACCAAGATGTTGGGGGCAGGAGCTGGAAGATTTTCCAGACAGTGGTCAATTTTCAGAAGCTGTTCCTTGAATTGTTGGGACATTGCATCCGGAGGCTTGTATACAACCACGATGACCAGGTTTTGATTCTCGATCTTTATTGCTAATACTTCAACTACATCATTTGAGGCATTTAGCAGTTCTGAACATATAAGTGACTGTGATATACAGGCCAACCCCCCCTTTTTGCCTGTTCACTCTGTCACATCTGTATAGGTTGTAGCCAGGGATCCATATTTCATTGTCCAAGTGATCCCTTATGTGGGTCTCTGTGAAAGCTGCAAACATAGCATTCGACTCTGTAAGGAGTCCACGGATGTAAAGTATTTTGTTGTTTGTTGCTGGCTTTAGACCCTGAATATTTGCAAAGATGAATGTCGTTGGATTGGTGGTATTGGTGGTATGGGGGGGGGGTCTTTTTTTCCTGGCACTAATAACTGTTGTATTGGAGTGGAGGCCATTGACTGATTCCACTCCAGAAGTGATTGCAGTTGGTGTACAATTTCTGTCATTTCCTGATAGCTTTTTTTCCTTCCTGGCACTAAAAACCTCTCTCTCCGGTGTGGCTGTGGCTACCCAGGTTTTGCCATGGTCTGGATGTTCTGTGTCGCCTCGTACCCTTTAGGTGGTATGCCTGGCAATATAAGTTATAGCACTGTCTTTCCTGAATTGATGAGTGGCACATTTCAGGGTGGAAAAACTTACAGGACGGGAGGTTGCATTTTCCTGTTTTCATATGGGCACGGCATTTTATGGGGTGATCATAATTGCATGTCCCATCTGATTTCCCAGATTTTCCATGCCTGCAGATACCAAGTGCATAATATTCACATAGGCCGGGTTTCCGTTTGCCCTGGTTTTTTGTGACTGTGTTCCCCATTGTATTCCCTATTGGTGCTTGTGTTCCTGTCTCATTTCTATCTTCAACTCTAGTGCTGTCAATGGAGCCTTCGTTTCTGGTAATTTATCTTCAGTATTTCGCAGGGCATCCCCCTGTTTACTATGTACTGGGGTATTGCTAGTTTGTAGCACTAGTTTTTGTGTGTCCTTGTCTACACCCGTTTCCCCATCATTTATGTCACTAGAGCTCCTGTCCCTCTTCAGGTCACCATCATTTATTTCTCCATTCGTACAGTTTCTGACTACCATTGCAACATCTGTACCAGGGGCGGTAGCACCATCTGGCCCAGATTTTTTACTTTCCCAACTGTTATAGAATGCTGTCATGTTTTTTATGAAGTCCGATTTGATGTTGTCATCTTTTAATATCAATGTGATTTTATTCCACAGTTTGGTCTCATTTGGGCATACCCAAAAACACATTCCTTGTTTGATATCTCGTGTAGTAGATTCTTGAATGCCTACACAAGGGACGTGGCAGCATTTACCACAGAAGTTGCATGTAATCCATCCAGTGGAACGTTTGTTTGTTTGGTTGCATACTACACAGGGTTTCATGACTGATTTTGTTGGTTGTTTTACTGTATATTCTACTAATAGCTTCCCTGAAGTGGTGATCTGTCTATTTGTATCATATCTATTTTATTTGCATGTGTAAGTGTTTGGGGCAATCTTACCGCTTTAAGTTTATGTTATTGTTGGTAATTCTACCAATATTAATACACATTATTAAAAATTAAGTATAAATACAAATATAGTATACTGTAGTATAAAAAGAATACAGTATTTTGTAGAAGCAGTGTTTAAGTCATATATAAATGCATTTGGTAAATTTACTGATGTTTTGGCACCCCGAAGTGATTTTTGTATCTTTACAATGTCACTTTACTTCAATCAATGAAGGCATGCAATATTTCCACTTGCAAAGTCCTTTATTTTTGCTTAGTTTGTAGTGAAAACAGTGATGGATAACACACTCAAGGTGAAAGCTAATTAAGTACCTTACACAAATTGTATTCATGTCTATTTTTTTAAATTTCATTACGTTTGAAGCCCTATTCAGAAATGTTCAGTACTGTATGTTAAGTAACCTTTTACATAATGCTGTATTTCACATTTCTAATTTTATGAGTCTCTGCTTATTATTTGTAAAATTATAATTTTTAATAAGCTATACAGTAAAGTATACATCCGCCTTTGGAAGACACTGAGTACGCACCACTTATGATCATCATCATCCACAGACACTTCTTTACTTTCAGACAAAACATTTTACTTGGTAATGCTCAAAGAAGTCTAGAAAATGCAGGCTCGTCCTTGAAAACCTTTTTCTCTACATCACTTGAGAAACTGTATAGATGGTCCTTATTCATATTCAAACTTCCTATCGAATAAATGAAAAAAAAATTTATGAGATGCTACTGTATCTTAAATGTCTATGGAGGATTAGTTACAAATAGTAAAAATTACAGTATTTGTATACATTACAGTCTGGGAGAATAAGACAAAATCACCAATAATTGCATATTAACCAGGTAAATGATCTAACATCTCACTTGTCAGGGGTCATTGGTTCAAGCCTTAAAGAGGCTTTTAAAAAAAAATTGGCTTATGGTTTTTGAGACTTGAGCTGTTGGAGTGTGAGGAAGTTATTATTTTGTGAAAGGATTCAGGGAAACTGATTTGAGTCCTGGAGGTATGAAGTACAATGCCTGTACTTTAAAGGAGGGGTTTGGGATATTAGCTGTTGGGAGTGACATCTGAGCTGTCGTATCTGGGCACCTTTGCAAAGACAGTGATTATGTGTGAATGATGGTGAAAGTGTTCCTTTTTCTTTTTAGGTAACCCTGCCTTAGTGGGAGATGGCCAATGTGTTAAAAAATAAGATATATATATGTTGTTCTTCTTCTGTCAACAAAGCGACTGTATCCCACGTAGGCAGGGTGACCTAAAAAGAAAAACAAAAGTTTCTCTCTTTATATTTAGTAATGTACACAGAAGGGGTTACTAGCCCCTTGCTTCAGGCATTTTAGTTGCCTCTTACGGCATGCATGGCTTACAGAGGAAGAATTCTTTTCCACTTCCCTTTGGAGATACGAGAAAATAAAGAACAAGAACTATTAAGAAAATAGAAGAAAACCCAGATGGGTGTGTAAATATATGTGTATGTGCATGTGTGATGTGACCTAAGTTTAAGTAGAAGCAGCAAGATATACCTGTTATCTTACGTGCTTGAGACAAAAAAAGACACCAGCAATCCTATATACGTAAAGTGGAACCCCGACTAATGTAAGCTCCATATAAGGTAAAAATCTAAAAATCGTGTAACATAAGCTTTTTTCGCAAAATATTTTTCTCGTGTAGCGACAAATACTCGTGTAGCATAACGTACCAGACCTGTCCGCCTGCCCCGCGCAAGTGCGGTGGACACGACGCCACACGAGCATTGTTTACAATTAAGAGAACATTACCCAGCGCGTTCTTTCAAACATTCACAATACTTTTGTTGTGTTTATTGCTGGTTCAGTGATTGTCACTGTGAAGTAAGTCACCATGGGTCCAAAGAAGCTTCCTAGTGGCACCCCTGTGGTAAAGAGAGTGAGGAACACCATCGAACTGAAGAAAGAGATTGTAGAAAAATATGAGAGTGGCGTACGTCTGAGTGAGCTTGCCAGGATGTACAAGAAAACCGCATCTACTATCAGCACTATCCTGGCAAAGAGAAATGAAATCAAGGACGCTAATGTTGCAAAAGGGGTTGATATGTTAACGAAAAATAGATTGAAAACAGTGGATGAGGTTGAGAAGTTGTTGATGGTGTGGATAAACAATAAACAATTAGCAGGTGATAGTATTTCCACAGCGATAATTTGTGAAAAGGCAAGGCAGTTGCACACAGATCTTGTCAAGACAATGCCTGGAACCAGTGGTGAGGAGAGTGATTTTAAAGCCAGCAGAGGCTGGTTTGAGAGGTTTAAGAAACGTAGTGGCATGCACAGTGTTGAGAGACATAGTGAGGCAGCCAGCTCAGACAAACGTGCAGCTGAAAAGTTTGTGAGTGAATTTAAGGGGTTCGTAGAGGCTGAAGAATTCCTCCCCAACAAGTGTTTAATTGTGATGAAACAGGCCTGTTTTGGAAGATAATGCCCAACAGGACCTTCATTACTGAAGAGGAAAAGGCACTGCCAGGACACAAGCCTATGAAAGACAGGCTAACTCTTATGATGTGTGCCAATGCCAGTGGTGATTTTAAAGTGAAGCCTTTACTGGTGTATCACGCAGAAAATCCCAGAGCCTTCAAGAAACACAATGTTAACAGGAATAATTTGTGTGTGCATTGGAAGGCTAACACTAATGCATGGGTCACTAAGGACTTTTTCATTGAATGGTTGACTGGAGTGTTTGGCCCTAGTGTGAAGAAATACCTCCTGGAAAAGAAATTGCCACTCAAGTGCCTCCTGGTACTGGACAATGCTCCTGCTCATCCTCACAACTTGGAAGAGTTGTTGTCTGACAACTTCAATTTCATCAGAGTGAAGTTCTTGCCTCCTAACACCACTCCTCTTATCCAGCCCATGGACCAGCAGGTCATTGCAAACTTCAAGAACACCAAAGCAGTGTTTCAGAAGTGCTTTGATGTGACCTCAGACATTGCATTGACCCTAAGACAGTTCTGGAAAGATCACTTCAATATCGTGCATTGCATAGGCCTTATAGGTAAGGCTTGGGAGGGAGTGACTTCCAGGACTTTGAACTCTGCTTGGAGACCACTGTGGCCAGATTGTGTTAAAAAGAGGGATTTTGAAGGATTTGAGGCTGACCCTGACGACCCTGTGTCTGTTGTGGAAGATATTGTGGCATTGGGGAACAGCCTGGGGTTGGAGGCGAGTGGTGAGGATGTGGAAGAGTTGGAGGAGCACAGGGTAGAGCTAACAACTGAAGAGCTGCAAGAGCTACTGCAGCTCTTGCAGCAGTGGTCTGATGCTGTTCCAGCTGGAACTGGAACAGCATCAGACCAGAGCTGAGGTTATTGCTTCACAGGAGGAGGGAGAGAGAGTGAAGGAGGTGCTTTCTTCAGAGATTAAGGAAATGTGTTCTATGTGGAGTAGGTTGCAGACATTTGTTGAAAAACACCATCCTGAGCAAGCTGAAATGAGCCATCTGTGCAACTACTTCAGTGACAGAGCCATGTTGCACTTCAGGAAAATATTAAAGAGTCGCCAGAAACAGAGGACTGTGGACAGTTATTTCACGAGGCAGGATCAGTGGCTCTCAAGATGGTCCTAGTGGCATTAAAAGAAAAGAAGGAAGTAACCCCAGATAAGGACTTGTTACCTGAAGTAGTTTTGGAGGGGGATTCCCCTTCCAACCACTAACACCCTACCCCTGTCGTCCTCCCTATCTTCCAGATGCCTGCAACTCTCTTCAATAAAGGTAAGTAAATGTTATTTATTAATCTGTTTTTTATTATTTAGTATGTGAATATTTTTGGGTGGAACGGATTAATTGTATTTATATTATTTCTTATGGGAAATAAGGTTTCGAATTACGTATTTTTCGTGTTAAGAACTAGCTCCTGGAACGGATTAATTACGTTAGTCGAGGGACCACTGTATATCTATACAGTGGAACCCCGGATTACATCATTTTTTCGCTCAAGAATGCTGTTCAAGTGCCATTACCGAACGAATTTATTCCCATAAGGAATAATGTAAATTAGATTACAGTGGTACCGCTACGATATTAATCCGTCAGAGAGGGCATATTTTAAAGCGAAACAATCGTAAAACGAATCAATTTTCCCCATAAGAAATAATGGAAATAAATTTAATCCGTCCAAGACTTCCAAAAGTAGTTAAATAAAATATTTTTTAGAACTTTTGGACATTAAATAATACAGAATTGAATAAAGAATACATAAATACATGCAAATATTGTACAATAACATGTCACTTACATTTATTGAAGAGTTGTTGATGTGTGGAGGACGGGAGGAGGGGAGAAGGTGGAGTAGTATGCTAGTGTTTGAAGGGGAATCCCTTCCATTAACACTGCAGGTGGTAAGTTCTTTTCTGGGGTTACTTCCCTTTTTCTTTGAATGCCACTAGGACCAGCTTGAGAGTCACTAGACCTCTTTCTAACAACAAATTTGTCCAGGGAGCTCTGTGTCT
>WNWK01041274.1:2500-16534 GCA_009830355.1 Cherax destructor | reverse complement strand
TATCACAGTGGGCGCCGGTGACTAGCGGTGTACCGCAGGGGTCAGTCCTAGGACCAGTGCTATTCTTGGTAATGAGGAAAATCACATCGGATGAAGACCAAGCAGGACTTCAAAGAGACCTGGACAAGCTTGACATCTGGTCTAGCAACTGGCTTCTCGAATTTAACCCCACCAAATGCAAAGTCATGAGGATCGGAGAAGGGCAAAGAAGACCGCTGACAGAGTACAGGCTAGGTGGACAAAGGCTACAAACCTCATCAAAGGAGAAAGATCTTGGGGTGAATATAACGCCAAGCACGTCTCCGGAAACACACATCAACCAGATAACCGCGGCAGCATATGGGCGACTGGCAAACCTAAGATTAGCGTTCCGTTACCTTAACAAGGAATCGTTCATGACACTACACCGTGTACGTCAGGCCCATACTAGAGTATGCAGCACCAGTCTGGAACTCACACCTGGTTAAGCATGTCAAGAAATTAGAGAAAGTGCAAAGGTTTTCGACAAGGCTAGTTCCACAGCTCAGGGGAATGCCCTATGAAGAAAGGTTGAGGGAAATAGGACTAACAACACTGGAGGACAGAAGGGTTAGAGGAGACATGATAACGACATACAAAATACTGCGGGGAATTGACAAGGTAGATAGTGACAGGATGTTCCAGAGAGGGAACACAGACACAAGGGGACACAACTGGAAGCTGAAGACTCAGATGAGTCTAAGGGATGTTAGGAAGCACTTCTTCAGCCATAGAGTAGTTAGGAAGTGGAATAGTCTAGAGAACGATATAGTGGAGGCGGGAACTATACATAGTTTTAAGACAAGGTATGATAAAGCTCATGGAGCAGGGAGAGCAGAGACCCAGTAGCGGACAGCGAAGAGGCGGGGCCAGGAGCTGAGTCTCGACCCCTGCAACCACAATTAGGCGAGTACAATTAGGCGAGTGCGCACGCACGCACGCATGCACGCATGCATGCATGCAAGCAAGCAATAATAAGTTTAGCTTGTAATCACATTTAGCTGTTTACAACAGTTTCATATTTGCCAAAAAAATTTAAATGTCTTCCAATTCATGGCACGATCCTAAATTAATATTCATGTTTGTTCAGTCATTAATTTAGTTGTGCACATTTAAGAGCATAATTTTTTTTTTAGGTATGCCTTACAGTATGGTACACCATGTGTTATTGCTGTACATGTAAAAATTATTCCTGAACACCATTGACCATCATTACTGTACAATACTGTATTACATTTAGCTAGATGCTTCATGTTTATAATTTTCTTTTGATATTTCCCTTCTTTAGTTTTTACACAATGAGACTTTTATGCATTTTAATTGCACTAGTATTATAGATGTTAGTAAATTTAGGATCTTATGATGTGATCCTACATTATATAATGAATGAAATGTTCAACCAGGTAATTTTGTCTAATTTGGACAAAAGAGAAATCTTTAGTAATAATGGTAAAATAATTATGGTAATGTACAGTAGAATAACATAATTAGACTCTTGTCCATGTGCTCCATGCAGTACTATACAATGCTGAAAATTACATAGGGAATATCTAGCCAAAAGAAGAGTACATATTTCAAATATCCATATGCCTCTTCAAAGCCTCAATTTTACATAATTTAACTGTCAGAACATTAATCTGTTAAATTATTACTATATACTACATAAAAAAAAAAAAAATACTACATACTATGATGTCTGCTAACTTTAAGGGAGCTATTATATGTACAGAATATAATGGTATACTCCAGGTATATTAGACTGTAAAGTACAGTGCTCTTAGGGAGTTTAATTATGTAATCACTTGGAACTCCTTTTATGGAGCTTTGTAGTGTAAAGGTCAGATGATGATAGATAGTGTCTCCGGTATCTCATATGAGGTTCTTGCGCTAGTGTTCTCTTATTTTAGATACTCTTATAATGCACCACTTTGAAGATGTTTTTCATTTTATGAAATGGTTAAGCTTCTTAGTCTCAATCCTTTCTCCAGAAGTGCACAGTTTGCTTTGCTGTTTATAATCTCTTCTGGCAAGTAGCTAAATGGGCATCAGCTTATACAGTATTGGATAATAGTGACACCACTGCTATGATAGACATGGCTAGCCAAGAGTGTTATTGCCTCTTTGTAATTACAGGAGCAGAGCTAAGCTTGCTTAATCACATCATCAGTGGTAAATTTATAATAGATTTTTTTTAATTTGATGTACAGTGGTACTCCAGATTTCGTACAGCTCCCAACTCGAACAATTATGTAAGTGTATTTTTGTAATTGCTTTTGTAAGTGTATTTTTGGGGGGTCTGAAAGGGACTAATCTAATTTACATTCGTCCTTATGGGAACAAATTCGTTCGGTAACGGCACTCAAACAGCCTTCTGGAATGAATTATTGAGGAAATTCGGGGTACCACTGTATCTCATTGGTGTAATATTTTCTGTTTTACATTTGTGACTTTTCCTCCCCTCCCCCCATTGTTAATAGTGTTAATAAATTTCTTTTCAATTTCTTTTATGGTTTTATATGAAGTTATATCTTCTTTTTTATCAAACATGGAGACATTTGCAGTACAGTGGTCCCTTGACTTTCGGTCATAATCCATTCCAGGAGCTAGACCTTAACTCAAATTACTCGAAAGTTGAAACCTTATTTCCCATAAGAAATAGTGTAAATACAATTAATCCGTTCCAGACACCCAAAAATATTCACAAAAAATTAATTTTGTGAAGATTAACTATACTTTTACATAAACAAAACAATTATAAATACATATATAAAGTAATAAATTTATAATTAAACATTTAAAATAACATTTACTTACCTTTATTGAAGAGAGTTGCTGGCATCTGGAAGATAGGGAGGAAGACAGGGGGGGGGGGGGTTAGTGTTTGGAAGTGGAATCCCCCTCCAAAAGGACTTCAGGTAACAAGTCCTCTCTGGGGTTACTTCCCTTCTTTGTCTTTTAATGCCACTAGGACCAGCTTGAGTCACTAGACCCCTGCCTCGAAAAATAACCCTCAAGAGTGCTGTGTTTCTGGCACCTCTTTAACATTTTCCTGAAGTGCAACATGGCTCTGTCACTGAACTGGTTGCAGAGATGACTTATTTCAGCTTGCTCAGGGTGGTGTTTTTCAACAAATGTCTGCAACTTAGTCCACATAGAACACATTTCCTTAATCTCTGAAGAAGTTACTACCTCACCCTGTCCATCCTCCTCCTCTGAATCAATTTCCTTAAATGTCATCTGATGCTGTTCCTGATGAAGCTCTTTCAGCTCTTCAGTGGTTAGATCTACCCTGTGCTCCTCCACCAACTCTTCCACATCCTCACCACTCACCTCCAACCCCAGGCTGTTCCCCAATGCCACAATAGTAGATGTGTTTTTGTTGTACATCCTGGCAAGCTCACTCACACATACGCCACTCTCATATTTTTCTACAATCTCCTTCTTCGGTTCGATGGTGTTCCTCACTTTCTTTACCACAGGGGTGCCTCTAGGAAGCTTCTTTGGATCCATGGTGACTTATTTCACAGTGACAATCACTAAACCAGCAATGAACACAATAAATTTATTGTTGAAATGTTTGAAAGAGCGTGCTGGGTAATGTTCTCTCAATGGTAAACAGTGCTAGACTGGCGTCCTGCGCGGCGAGGCGCGCAAGCGCAGGCAGGCGGACAGGTCTAGTATGGACCGATAGTCGAGGGAATGACCGGTTGGCGAGGGAAACGTTGACCGAAAAAAGCGCTCGAAACTCGAAATCACCAATAGTCGGACTGACTGAAAGTCGAGGGACCAATGTATTCAATCTTCCTTGCTGATAATATTTCAGATTTTTCCAGTTCTGTTATTTTTTTTTATATTACACCACACTGCCATTTTTTATAATTCTGGTGTGTATTTTCTTATTTGTCAGTATTTACTATTCAGTATTGGTCATCAAATTTGTGCCAATCTTTCTAAATAAAGAAATTTATTAATGTACAGTATACTTTGTTACTGCTGAGAGGATGGCCACCACTACCATTTTCCTTAGCATCTCTCTGTACTTTTCAGACATGTGGTGTATATCACTTATATATACCTCATCCACTGTCATGAGTGACAGTACAGTGGACCCCCGAGTATCGTAAGGCTCATATTTCGTAAAAATCGTGTTTCGTAAGCTTTTTTTCGATTTCGTGTATCGTAAAATCCCTCGTGTTTCGTAACGTATTAGACCTGTCCGCCTGCTCCGTGCCTGCGCAGGACGCAGGACGCCCACCAGTGAAGCGTTGTTTACTATTGAGAGAACATTACCCAGCGAGCTCTTTCAAACATTCACAATACATTTGGTGTCTTTTTTGGTGGTTTAGTGATTGTCACTGAAATAAGTCACCATGGGTCAAAAGAAGCTTCCTAGTGGCACCCCTTTGGTAAAGAAAGTGAGGAACACCATCGAACTGAAGAAAGAGATTATAGAAAAATATGAGAGTGGCGTACATCTGAGTGAGCTTGCCAGGATGTACAAGAAAAGCCCATCTACTATCAGCTCTATCCTGGCAAAGAGAAATGAGATCAAGGAAGCTAATGTTGCAAAAGGGGTTGATATGTTAACGAAAAATAGATCGAAAACAGTGGATGAGGTTGAGAAGTTATTGGGGGTGTGGATCATTGAAAAACAGATAGCGGGTGATAGTATTTCCACAGCGATAATTTGTGAAAAGGCAAGGAAGTTGACGCAGATCTTGTCAAGACAATGCCTGGAACCAGTGGTGAGGCGAATGATTTTAAAGCCAGCAAAGGCTGGTTTGAGAGGTTTAAGAAATGTAGTGGCATACACAGTGTTGTGAGGCATGGTGAGGCAGCCAGCTCAGACAAACGTGCAGCTGAAAAGTTTATGAGTGAATTCCAGGGGTTCGTAGAGGCTGAACAATTCCTCCCCCAACAAGTGTTTAATTGTGATGAAACAGGCCTGTTTTGGAAGAAAATGCCAAACAGGACCTTCGTTACTCAGGAGGAAAAGGCATAGCTAGGACACAAGCCTATGAAAGACAGACTAACTCTTATGGTGTGTGCCAATGCCAGTGGTGATTTTAAAGTGAAGCCTTTACTGGTGTATCACTCAGAAAATCCCAGAACCTTCAAGAAACACAGTGTTGACAAGAATAAATTGTGTGTGTATTGGAAGGCTAACACCAAGGCATGGGTCACTACGGAGATTTTCAAGGAATGGGTGACTGGAGTGTTTGGCCCTAATGTGAAGAAATACCTCCTGGAAAAGAAATTGGGACTCAAGTGCCTCCTGGTACTGGACAATGCACCTGCTCATCCTCACAACTTGCAAGAGTTGTTGCCTGACAACTTAAATTTCATCAGAGTGAAGTTCTTGCCTCCTAACACCACTCCTCTCATCCAGCCCATGGACCAGCAGGTCATTGCAAACTTCAAGAAACTGTACACCAAAGCAGTGTTTCAGAAGTGCTTTAATGTGACCTCAGACACTGAATTGACCCTAAGAGAGTTCTGGAAAGATCACTTCAATATCGTGCATTGCATAGGCCTTATAGGTAAGGCTTGGGAGGGAGTGACTTCCAGGACTTTGAACTCTGCTTGGAGACCACTGTGGCTGGATTGTGTTGAAAAGAGGGATTTTGAAGGATTTGAGGCTGACCCTGACGACCCTGTGCCTGTTGTGGAATATATTGTGGCATTGGGAAACAGCCTGGGGTTGGAGGTGAGTGGTGAGGATGTGGAAGAGTTGGTGGAGGAGCACAGGGTAGAGCTAGCAACTGAAGAGCTGCAAGAGCTTCATCTGGAACAGCAACAGACCACAGCTGAGGTTATTGCTTCAGAGGAGGAGGGAGAGAGAGAGAAGAAGGTGCCTTCTTCAGTGCTTAAGGAGATGTGTACAAAGTGGAATGAGTTGCAGACATTTGTTGAAAGACACCACCCTGAGCAAGCTGAAATGAGCCTTCTGTGCAACCACTTCAGTGACAGAGCCATGTTGTACTTCAGGAAAGTGTTGAAGAGTCGCCAGAAACAGAGGACTGTGGACAGTTACTTCACCAGGCAGGGGTCTAGTGACTCTCAAGCTGGTCCTAGTGGCATTAAAAGACCAAGAAGGGAAGTAACCCCAGAGAGGGACTTGTTACCTGAAGTCCTTTTGGAAGGGGATTCCCCTTCCAACCACTAACTCCCTGCCCCTGTCATCATCCCTACCTTCCAGATGCCTACAACTCTTCAATAAAGGTAAGTAAATGTATATATATATCTATATATATATATAGTTTTTTATTATTTAGTATGTCATTATTTTTGGGTTGAACGGATTAATTGTATTTACATTATTTCTTATGGGAAAAAAGGTTTCGAATTTCGTAAATTTCGTGTTAAGTAATAGCTCCTGGAACGGATTAATTACGATAGTCGAGGGACCACTGTATACAAATTCTGTTATGCTCACTATATTTATTTTAATAGAATACAGTAGCCCTTAGAAAATAGGAAGTGATGCTTTTAATTGTCATAGTAATTACTGTGTTGTTAATCTGCACAGTCACTGTCTCACTCATAGGTTGTCTCTCATATTTTTCTTTGTAATGAAGAGTAGATATTGAAATAATGTATTTCTTAAGAAATATTATTATTAGAAGCTCTGATTTTATGTTATAAAGTATTGATCATTCTGGTTCAGTGTTAAAGGTTGAAGGTTTCATTGCATTGTTGTTACCATGCTGGCCCATCCAATTAGCAAAATGCACTCGAGATATGGAGCATAAAACGTTTGTGACTCAGTATTGAGGATAGTATGTTACGTTATGGTCATGTGTAAAAAGTGGATGATGAGAGAGTGGTGAAGAAATAGTATATCAGTGTGTTAAATGCAGTTTTGAATGAAGTGGTGGATGCCTTCCTTTTCCATGAAAGTGAGGAACTGCAGTAACTGCAAACCAAAGAAAATTTGTGAATGACTTGTTACACAATGAAGGTGGAAGCCAGTTTATGGCAAGAAATGAAATGTGCACATTATTAATTGTGCTGTTAAGTTCAATAATAGCAAATCAGACTACAAACCTTTACTATATTTTATACAATTCGTACATGGGTAAAGTACTATACAGTGATCAGTGAATTATGATAAATACAGTATCACATATTTGATGACTACAATATCAAGAACAATTTGACTTGTAGTAAATATGGTTCATGTTGAGTACAGTGGTACCCTGAGTTTCGAACTTTCTTTGTTCCAGAAGGCTGTTCAAGTGCCGTTACCGAACGAATTTGATCCCATAAGGATTAATGTAAATTAGATTAGTCCATTTCAGACCCCCAAAAATGCACTTACAAAAGCACTTACAATAATAAACTTACACAATTGGTCGAGTTGGGAGCAGTTCGAAACTCGAAATACCACTGTACAGTGGACCCCCGAGTTTCGTAAACCCCGGAAATCGTACATTTATGTAAGTATAATATTGTAAGTGCTTGTGGAAAAGTATTTTTGGGGGTCTGAAATAGACTAACCTACGTGACATTTTTCCTTAAGGGAGTAAATTCGTTCGGTAATGGCACTTGAGCAGACTTCAGGAGTGAAGTTTTTACGAAACTCGGGGGTCCACTGTATTTATGTATTGAAAGCATTAAAATCTGAGCATAGTACTAATGCAAAGCATTCAGAGCATATTTCATGCATAATACAATACACCATGAATACAGCACGTATAATTACACAAAGAAATCAAAGTATTTTAAAATCTATTTAAGAGTAGGTAAATTGTCTATTTATTGTATATATATATTGACAGCCTTTTTTGATGTATTGTATTTATATAATAATAGCAGTAGCTTAACTAAACAACACTAAGGATTTAATATGGCATTTACAAGCATTACTTGGTACTGAGGATTGTCGAGCGTGGGTAGCCAAGAGCTCCAGTGACACCAGTGATAGCTGGCACACACATTTTTGGCACTGGCAAGGTATCCTAGAATGCTCACTTTTTCTTAAAGCAAAAAAAAATATATTTAAAAAAATTCTTCTTCCCATATCTTTTAAGGTTTAATTTAAAACATCACTACCAGTGTGTGTTAATATTAAGCTATTTTTCATTTTACTGTACAGTACCATATTCTATACCCAGGGTGCACAACCCTGTTGCTAATCACCACAAATGACAAATTGGCCATTAAAGTGGCAAATTTGAGTTCGCTGTATTTTGGCTCTTAATAAAACAACAAAACTTTTTCCTGACAGATCTCAAATTGTTGATGTCAGTTTAGAGGCAGAACTGAGAGGTTCTGTACATTGATATCAGATATTCAGCCAACATTTTTTGCAGTTTGTCAGACAAAAGAATTGTCAAATTTTCCATAAAATGTTCTCATTTTTTCAATTTAAGCAGTTTGTTTCATTTTTTGTTCTTAGGCAATTGTAATTGAATAGTCAAAATATACATATTTTGAATGAACATGTTCAAACAGTTTATTATATTTTTTAATTTCCGTTTGAGCAGTCCATATTTTTTTTTTTTTTTTTTTTTGCATGGTGTGGTGAATTTCACTGTTCGTGCACAACATTTTCAGCTGCATTTAAAAATAAGCTGCCTACTTATGCTCCATACTGTACACTCATTTTGTGTGAGAATTTGTGTGTGAATGACTCTCTCAGACGAGAGTAATGTATGTAATTGTGTTAAAATAAAAAATATGGGTAATTAGTTTTAATACATCTGGGGTACCATATACTAAATCCTTGTTTCAAATGACTGTACAGTATTCGTATATAATACTGGGGAAAATCTCTCTCCTTCATATACAGTGGACCCCCGGATTTCGTCAATAATTCTTTCCAGAAGGCTGTTCGAGAGCCGTTACCGAACGAATTTGTTGCCATAAGGACGAATGTAAATTAGATTACGTAGTTTGTTTCAGACCCCCAAAAATACACTTACAAAAGCACTTACAAAAATACACTTACATAATTGTTCGAGTTGGGAGCAGTACGAAATTTGGGGATTCACTGTATTAACAAGAATTATAGGCTTTAATTTTATGCAAATTGAAGTCTTGTACAGTATAGTAATTTTTACAGGGAATAAAAAAATACATTTTGTACTGTCTAGTAAAATACAGTATTACTATTCTCCAAAATACAGGTGGGCCTCGCTTTACAGTGCTTCATTTTATGGCGTTTTGCTAATGCAGCAGATTTCAATTATACCCATTATTCAGTTATTCACACTTCCTACAATAAATATATTCACCACTCGCTAAAAACTAAGGACGAAAATATTTTAAGATAAGTAAAGTGTGTACAGTGGACCCCCGAGTTTCGTAAACCCCGGAAATCGTACAATTATGTAAGTATAATATTGTCAGTGTTTGTGGAAGTGTATTTTTGAGGGTCTGAAATAGACTAACCTACGTGACATTTTTCCTTAAGGGAGTAAATTCGTTTGGTAATGGCGCTTGAGCAGACTTCAGGAGTGAAGTTTTTACGAAACTCGGGGGTCCACTGTACTGTACAGTAGGGCCCTGCTTTACAGCATTCTGCTAATACGGCGATTTCAAATTATGACCAAAACTCTGTATATGGCTCCCCGTCTTTCTAATACGGTGCGCCCCACCTGGTTTGCTTACATTCTCTATGAGCACATATCTCTATTATGTCTGGAAACTTTCCAAAATTTCAAAGTGTTTTAAAGTTATTTCATATTTTATATGTACTACTCTGATAATTATACTTGTGCGTACCTGTACCTAAATACGTATACTACTTACACACTGTGCTAGCGTGCAGGTACACGTTAAAATCACTAAGAGTGTCCCTCTAGTCTTAACGCCATAGTAATAATAATAATACGTAATAATAATCACTCTTGGGCACATTGTCTTATTTTACGTTAATATAGACATTTTTATTAATCCATCTGATATTTTCTTCAAAATTATGTAAGAAACATGTTAAATAGCATATAAACATGCTATGTTTATATGCTATGGAGGTGTGGTAGTTGGGAGGAGGGAAAACATTACGTTTTCTCTGATCCAGCACCAGAGAAAACGTGCATGAATCTGCGTTTGGCCCAGTCACTCCCCATAACACACAACGCTTTTGTTTACAATTCTCGGCATGAATTATTCATTACTTCTCCCTTCGTTTATGATGGCATCTAAAGGTAGTTGTTAGAAACGATTAAACTCGGTGAACAAGGTATGTCAATGGTAATAATATGGCTCTGGGCTGCATTAAATATCGTGTAGCTATGTAGGTAGGTAGGTGCAGCTACGTAGCCAGGCGGACTACATAGCTACATCTACCGGCTACCTACACCTGACTTCCTACAAATAAATACTACTCGCCTCTCATCCAACCTTAAAACTACAGTGGTCCCTCGGTTTTCGCCGAAAATTCGTTCCAGAATGCTGCTCAAGTGCCATTACCGAGCGAATTTACTTCCTTAAGAAATAATGTCACGTAGGTTAGTCTATTTCAGACCCCCAAAAATACACTTGCAACAGCACTTACGAAAATACACTTACATAAATGTTCGAGTTTGGAGATGCACGAAAACTGAGGGACCACTGTACATATACAGTGGTACCTCGACTTACGATATTTTTTCATTCCAGAATGCTGTTCAAGTGTCATTACCAAACGAATTTATCTCCTTAACCCTTTACCAGGCCACGCATCAAATTTGAGACACTGCAACATTTGCAACCTATATTCTGATAATATAAGCAATTCTAAGACATATTTATTTGTGTTCATTTGTCAAGTTTATTTATTTTAGGCGCCTCTAAAATACCCTCTATGGCAGAATCAAATATGAGGCACACCTGGCCTGGTAAAGGGTTAAGAAATGTTGTAAAATAGACTAGTCCTTTTAGACCCCCAAAATTACACTTACAAAAGCATTTAAAAAAATAAACTTACATACAAGGGTGAGTTTGGGGACCATCGTAAGTCGAGGTACCACTGTATTTTAAGGTAAATAATGAGTGTACTGTATGTGTATTTTATCTCTCTGGGCTGCTTTAAATATCGTAGTATATTAAGTTTGGGATGGGGAGCCAGGGCTACCTACACCTGACTTTTTACAAATAAGTACTACTCGCCTCTCTCCCTACATTAACGCTACAAATGTATTTTAAGGTAAGTAATTAATGTAATGTGTATGTATTTTACTTTTTATTGTGTTTTTTAATGTGTTTTTTATTGTGTTTTTTACACTAACTTAATATAAGTTAGTGTAAACGTGCTGTCTGGCATTTATAAGTGGAAAAAATGGCGTTCTGCTTTCCGGCAGTAGCCTGGAACCTACGATATGATAATCTAAAAATGTTATCAGGCTTTTATTTGCATTTGAAAGTGAAAAAAGGTAAATGCTTCACTTTACAGCAATTTTTGCTTTACAGCAGTAGCCCAGAACCTAACCTGCTAGATAAGCAGATCCCTCCTGTAGATAGAATTATAATTACGATGGCAAAAAAATGGGAAGTGTAGCCTTAGGAGTTAGTGGAAGTAAATAGGTTTCCTGGAAGCAACACCATGTTACTGTCTATAATGATGAGCAGTATCTTAGTAATTCTGTACTCTAGTGATGTTTAAAGAATTTTTGAAATACTATAACACAGTATTTATGCAATATTTATAAATTACTGTAAGCATCTTGTAGGAATTAATAACCTTATTAATTTTTTAGACAAAATGTTACGTTATTTTAAGTTTTCATATAATTAGAACACATTCACTATACTGTATCATTATGCAGGGTATTTCTTATGGAGGAAACCCTGTGAAACTAGGTATCACTGATGCATTCAAAGTTACTTCAGTAATGTAAATTATGATTCTGAGAAGTGTACATGTTAAATGTACAGTAATGAATTAGTCATAAATGCAGTCATATGATGGTCACATTTTTGTCGTTTCTAAATCAAAGTATACTGATATTTGGTTTCTCACTTATGATGACAATAAAATTAAATATTTATTAGATTACAGTTATTTAATTTTGTCACACTGTTTGATTATTATATCAAATACTTATTTCTTTTTTTTTTTTTACAGAGTCCTGAACATATCTCTGGCTAATGCCCTCTCAGGCAGAAGTGAGTACTATCTCTGACAGGTTTTATATGTTTGCAGGGTTACATTTCCACCTGTACAGTAATGGGGGACTTCACACAAAAATGGGGGACAAGAAAGCCACTGTGTTGAATACACAGTACTGGTGTGTCTGAAACATGTTGTGCAGGGTTATCAAAGCTTATTGCTTGGGTAGTATTGAAAATTGGTTGGGCAAATATTTTTGTTAGTGAGTTGGATTTGAGAAGGACCTGCCCAGTATGGGCCATTAGGCCTGTTGCAGTGATCATCCCTTCTTATATATCATCATAGTACAGTTGTTGGATATTTAATGACATTTTTTTTTTTTTTGTGCACACATGCATGATTCTCTCTTCTCTTTCTCTCTTTCTCTCTCACTCTCTCTCACACACACACACGAACCAGCGAGACTGGACCAAGTATTCACCCTGAGTAGTGCAGATATTGAGGACATCACATATGAAAGCCCCCTTGGGGCCAGTGATCATATGGTTCTAAGCTTCGAATACATAGTAGAGTTACAAGTGGAGGGGGAAGCAGGAAGGGCTGCACGAATGAAGCCAAACTACAAGAAAGGTGACTACGTGGGCATGAAGAACTTCCTGCACGGAGTTCAGTGCGACAGAGAGCTGGCAGGGAAGTCAGTAGACGAGATGATGGAATATATGACAACAATTTGCAAGGAAGCTGAGGAGAGGTTTATACCCAAGGGTAACAGGAGAAGCGAAAAAGCCAGGATGAGCCCATGGTTCACCCAAAGGTGCAGGAAGCCAAAACCAAGTGTGCCAGGGAATGGAAGAGGTACAGAAGGCAAAGGACCCAGGAGAATAAGGAGAGCAGTCGTAGAGCCAGAAATGAATATGCACAGGTAAGAAGGGAGGCCCAAAGACAGTACGAGAATGACATAGCAGTGAAAGCCAAATCTGACCCAAAGCTGCTGTACAGCCACATCAGGAGAACAACAGTCAAGGACCAGGTGATCAGGCTGAGTAAGGAAGGAGGGGAGGTCACAAGAAATGACTGCGAAGTGAGTAAGGAGCTCAACATGAGATTCAAAGAGGTGTTCACAGAGGAGATAGAAGGGCCTCCAGAAAGGCGGAGAGGTAGGGTACACCATCAGGTGCTGGACACAATACACACAACTGAAGAGGAAGTGAAGAGGCTACTAAGCTAACTAGATACCTCAAAGGCGATGGGGCCGGATAACATCTCACCATGGGTCCAGAGAGAGGGAGCAGAGGAGCTGTGTACCCCTAACAACAATCTTCAACACATCTATCGAAACAGGGCAACTACCTGATGTATGGAAGACAGCAAATGTAGTTCCAATTTTTAAAAAAGGAGACAGGAACGTAGCACTAAACTACAGACCAGTGTCACTGACATGTATAGTATGCAAGGTCATGGAGAAGATAATCAGGAGAAAAGTGGTGGAGCACCTAGAAAGGAATGAGCTTATCAACGACGGCCAACACGATTTCAGGGACGGGAAATCCTATGTCACAAACCTACTGGAGTTCTACGACAGGGTGACAGCAGTAAGACAAGAGAGAGAGGGGTGGGTAGATTGCATATTCTTGGACTGTAAGAAGGCGTTTGACACAGTTCCACACAAGAGATTAGTGCAGAAGCTGGAGGACCAGGGAGGGGTAACGGAAGGCACTACAATGGATCAGGGAATACCTGTCAGGAAGACAGCAGCGAGTCATGGTACGAGGCGAGGTGTCAGAGTGGGCGCCGGTGATGAGTGGGGTTCCACAGGGGTCAGTCCAAGGACCGGTGCTGTTTCTGGTATTTGTGAATGACATGACAGAAGGAATAGACTCCGAAGTGTCCCTGTTTGCAGATGATGTGAAGTTGATGAGAAGAATTCAATCCAACGAGGACCAGGCAGAACTACAAAGGGATCTGGACAGGCTGCAAGC
>WNWK01041273.1:0-16534 GCA_009830355.1 Cherax destructor | reverse complement strand
AATAGTAACAGGGGCGGAAGCAAGGATGGCATCAGGGGCTGAGGCAGGGATGATAGCAGGGGCAGAGGCAGTAATGGTATCAGGAGCTGAGGCAGGGCTGGTAGCAGGGACTGAGACAAGGATGGTAGCAGGGGCTGAGGCAGAGATGGTAGCAGCGACTAAAGCAGGGATGGTAGCAGGTGCTGAGGCAGGGATGGTAGCAGGAGCTGAGGCAGGGATGGTAGCAGGAGCTGAGGTAGGGATGGTAGCAGGTGCTGACGCAGGAATGGCAGCAGAGGATGAGGTAGGGATGGTAGCAGGGACTGAGGCAGAGATGGTAGCAGGGGCTGAGTTAGAGATGGTAGCAGGCACTGAGACAGGGATGGTAGCAGGGGCTAAGGTAGAGATGGTAGCAGGGACTGAGGCAGGGATGGTAGCAGGGACTGAGACAGGGAGAGTAGCAGGGGCTGAGTTATAGATGGTAGCAGGCACTGAGACAGGGATGGTAGCACGGGCTAAGGTAGAGATGGTAGCAGGTACTGAGGCAGGGATGGTAGCAGGGACTGAGGCAGGGAGACTAGCAGGGGCTGAGTTAGAAATGGTAGTAGGCACTGAGACAGGGATGGTAGTAGGGGCTAAGTTCGAGATGGTAGCAGGGACTGAGGCAGGGATGGTAGCAGGGGCTGAGGTAGGGATGGTAGCAGGGGCTGAGGTAGGGATGGTAGCAGGGGCTGAGGTAGGGATGGTAGCAGGGGTAACACAAGGCAGCTTCAGTTACTTTTTTCTGCTCGAACGAGAAAGTTTTTCAATTTTGGATAATTAGCAGAGTTTACATTTTTTCCATTATTTTTAATGAAGTGATGTTGTTAGTATTTTGTAAGAGTTCTGCCACTCGCTGAGTTAAACTGTGTGTGTGTGTTACAAGCAGTGGTAATGTTAAGTAGTTACAAGCAGTGGTAATGAGTTAGTTTCAAGCAGTGGTAATGTTAAGTAGTTCTTCCCTGGCGATGAGTCTTGTCTCTGTAGTTGATTAAATGGCTGTCGAAGTTTCTGTGTATTTTTCCACCGTGTCGGTATTTTATATCTTTTATTTAAATGTCTTGAACTGAAATCACCAAACAATAAGATATTTGGTTATGGGGTTGGACGATTTTCCTGACAGAGTCAATTTTTAATAAATGTTCCTTGACCCACAATGACTAGGTTTTGGTTCACAGTCTTTACTGTTAAAACTTCAACTACATTGTTTGTAGTGTTTAGTAACTTTCTGCCAATGAGTTACTCTTTGACATACAGTCCAACCCTTGCTTGTTGCCTGTTCTTTCTGTTGCATCTAAGTAAGGTATTCCCTGATATCCTTATATCATTGTCAAAGTGATCTTTTGTGTGGGTCTCTGTAAAAGCCGGAAAAATCACATTTGACTCCACGAGGAATCCATTGATGAAAGATATTTTGTTGTTGATGGATAGTTTAAGGTTCTGTATTTTTGAAAATATAAATGATGTGTTGCTTATTTGTTAGGGGATTTTTTTGTTGGCATTAGTACAGTAACTCTGGTTCTGGTTCGGGTGTCACTGATAGTGCCTCCACTCCAACAAGGCTCTTGCTATCGAAGGTTTGTAACTTCTATGGATACGTTTCCGAAGGTTTCTGGGGGGTCTTTAGCTCCTGGTCCCTTTCAAATGGTATGCAGGACGGTTTGTCTTGTAGCAGTGTTTTTCGTGGACTGGTGTATAACACAATTCAGGGTGAAATAGTATACAGGATAAATAACACATTATTTTGGTCAGGAGGTCACGATAATTTTGTGGGTGTTCAAATTTGCATGTCCCATTCGTTTTCCTAGATATTCCATGCCTACAGATACCCTATGTATAGAATTTGAAGAATTCTGCCTTCTGTTAGTTAGAATTTGAGGAGGCTGGGTTAACAACTGCTGCAGCTTCTAGATCTGCACCAGCACTATCGTAAGCAACAGCACTAGAATCAACAGCAATACCAGCTGTTTTTAGAACTGTAGCAACACCGTCCTTAGTAGCAGAATTCAAACCAGTAACAACAAAAGCTGAATCACTATTTAGTTTTTTTAAATCTGTTCCTATTTCTTCAGTAATACCAGGACCACCATCATCAGGAGACACACTATCTCTCATTTCTAGATCTGCTCAGCATCACCATCTTTGAAAATAGCATAAGTCCAGCAGTAGTACCAGCAGAAACACTATTTTGCGTCACTAAGTTTGCCCTGCGTGCTGTGATCTGTACGTGTGTGTCTTTCCTTCTGTGATGCTGTGCAGTTATATTCCTTGTACACCTAAGCTGTGTTGTATACGGGTTTTATCTATCTGTTTTGTTCCATATAAATGTTTTTGATTCCCCTGTGTTTTTATGCCTCTGTGCTCTTTCTGGTACTTGTCTTATTTTTTCACTTTCCAAACTCTCATCCAAAACTGGCAGTTTCTCTAAAAGATATTTTTGTGAGTATTGATGTCATGTAAATCCCCCCCCCCAAAAAAAAAAAAAAAATCTTCCCTTTTTCAATATCATTACTTTAGGAGGTGGAAATGTTAGCTCACGACACCATTCATCACAGACAACACTCTACTACCTTTTCAATGCACTTAAAATCATTGTTACACCGTAGACATGATTTAATCATGACTGATATTCAAATGACGAGTGTACTGAGAGTTATAAATACAATTTAAATGAAATCAATTGATAGCTTATCGTGAATCCTGGATACATCTGGCATCAGTTTAATGACATGCAAAAATGTACACAATGTTGCTTCACATTGTTCTGCTCTTATTTAATTGTTAATGCAACAGTTTTCTGGTAAAAAGAACTTATCTAGACCCCTGTGAGGTGTCTGAGAGCGCTGAGTGCAGCTCAGCAGCGTGTCTGAGAGCGCTGAGTGCAGCTCAGCAGTGTGCCTGAGAGGCTGAGTGCAGCTAAGCAGCGTGTCTGAGAGCGCTGAGTGCAGCTCAGCAGTGTGTCTGAGAGAGCTGAGTGCAGCTCAGCAGTGTGTCTGAGAGGCTGAGTGCAGCTCAGCAGCTACAGTACTTCTCCAAAATTCTTGTGGTATACTTGATGTAACTTCTAAGTTGGTTAACTGATGTAAAGTTTTACTGAAAATGAAAGTGACTTAGCGTGGCACACTATCGGCATCTTTTACCTGAGGTTCATATCACTGGTGTGGTTAAGGGTGATGGTGGGGCCTATACCGGTCCACACTGTCCACACTGTTAGCAGACAGCAAGAAAAGCGCTCGCCACAGTTTCTTACGCCTCTTCACCTCAGTAGAATACACGGAAAAATTACGAGGAGATAGAAAGTTTCTCAGTGGGCAGTGGAGAGTAACATGATATTCAGTGGTGACAGGTTCCAACAACTTAGATAGAGAAAGAATGAAAAAGGCAAATTGGGCCCTACATGCAAAATATAAGATGATCACCAAATAAAACGAAAGAAACACGTGAAAGACCTGTGTGTAGCAATGTCACCTGTACTTATCTTTTAAAGAACTCAGTAAGGCAAATTTCATGAAAGCCAAGGAAATAACGAGCGCATAAAGAGAGCTTTCAAAACTAGGACAATAATGCCAAGACTCACGAAATCGTAATAACACATTTGTAAACAAACTACGTACGGGAAGGGATCGAACTCACGTCTAGTGAGTCGTAAAACTCCAGGCCAGTGCGTAAGCCCCTGAGCCAGCTGGCTGCAATACGATTCACCCAACTAGGTATATTTATACACCATAGGGAGGTTAGCATGGGCCACACTGTGACCACAAATGCAAGATTTACAGATGAATTTCCTGCCAGCTGGCGGGATGAATCTTATTGTAGTCAGCTGGTCTAATGTCTTAGGCACTGGCTTGGACTTTAAGACTCATTTGTCGAGAATTCGAGCCCCACCCGTATGATGGTGACAATACTCAAATCGCTTGTGCACTCGTACAGAATACTGTTCAGTGTTATACCTCCACTCATGGCGGCAGAGATATCACAGCAGGATGTCCACAAGGTTCTAAATACGTACTCTCAGGAGCAGAGAAGGAGGAGAGATACATGATAATTTATATATGGAAGGTACTTGAGGGCCAGGTCCCAAATTTGCACACTTCCATAACAACATACTGGAGTGAGAGATATGGGAGAATATGTCAAAAAGATCCAGTTAAGAGCAATGGTGCCGTGAGCACAAGAAAACATTGTATCAACATCCATGGTCCAGGGTATTGGAAATACTACTGGAACAAATGTAAAAGGCTTGAAGAGGAAATTCTACAAGTACTGTATCTCTTCCTAGTCCTGGATCAACCAGGCTGTAATGGATGTGGGCCATCCGGTCACCAGCAGCAACAGCCTGGTTGAGCAGGCACATACCAGACAAGCCTGGCCCAGGGTTGCAGTGCGGGAGTAGACAAACTGTCGAAACCAAGCCTGTCTCCTCCTCAAAGGGAAGGAGGCGGGAGTGGCACGGGAGGGGGGAGGCGAGAGAAGGGATGGAAGCAAACGTGGGAAGGGAGGAGGCAGACGTGGGAGGAGAGGAGGCAGACGTGGGAGGAGAGGAGGCAGACGTGGGAGGAGAGGAGGCAGACGTGGGAGGAGAGGAGGCAGAAGTGGGAGAAGAAGAGGCAGGTGTGGGAGGAGAGGAGGCAGGCGTGGGAGGAGAGGAGGCAGACGTGGGAGGAGAGGAGGCAGGGGTGGGAGGAGAGGAGGCAGGCGTGGGAGGGGAAAGGGCAAGCGAGGAAAGGGCGGTGGCTGACGTGGGAGGGGAGAGGGCAGGCGTGGAAAACGAGGGAGGAAGCGACGGAGGGAGGGGGCAGACGAGGGAGAGGTGGAATCATAGGTGGTGGGAAGAGGGCAGACGAGTGAGGAGTAGAAGCAGACGAGCGGGGAGGGAGCAGACGTGGGAGGGGGGCAAGCAGACGTGGATCTAGCTGCCTCCACTCCCACATATTATCAGGCATGAACATCCATTGAGGGAGCTTAACAGTATACCAGAGTCCACTCTTTATTGGCCTCACACTGTCTAGCTGCAAGATTTCTCTCTGTCTCTCTCTCTCTCTCTCTCTCTCTCTCTCTCTCTCTCTCTCTCTCTCTCTCTCTCTCTCTCTCTCTCTCTCTCTCTCTCTCTCTCTCTCTCTCTCTCACTTCAGCCATAGAGTAGTTAGGAAGTGGAATAGTCTAGCGAACGATATAGTGGAGGCGGGAACCATACATAATTTTAAGACAAGGTATGATAAAGCTCATGGAGCAGGGAGAGCAGAGACCCAGTAGCGGACAGCGAAGAGGCGGGGCCAGGAGCTGAGTATCGACCCCTGAAGCCACAATTAGGTGAGTACAATTAGGTGAGTACAAGGTTTTACAAGGTTATGTTTGGAATTCTTAGCTTTATTTAAGATCTCGGAGCTGTTACCTTCATCAACTCATTTTAAAGCTTTGTTTTGTTATGATACATATAAATAAATATGGTCAACTGACTGTTGTTGTTATTCTGTATGAACATGTTCCAGACTGGAATCTTGCTAGGAATAAATGATCTCGGATAAAGTGATGTTCTGGAGACAAGTGAGGTACTTTGACAATATTGGCTTTGTACATAGCAGCAAAGCCACCCACATCTCTCCAGTGTTGAAGGCTCTGCTGAAATGACAGATCTGTCCAGAATGGGTCCAGTGATGAGTCGTCTTGCTTTCTTCTCTATTCTGTAAAGAAGTCGCAGATGAGATGGGGGCAGGCAATCCAAAAAGTGAAGCATACTCAACTTGTGAGCGTACTTGGGCCTCGTACACATTCTTGGAACCTCCACGTCTACGTGTTGCAAGCTTCCTGGCCTTTTGTTTGCAAGATTTACAACGTGGTTCTTCATAGTCAGTTTGGAGTCAAATTTCACCCCAAGGATAGCAACTTCATTCCTGAGTCCCAACACTCTACCATGCATTACCATAATGGTACCTAGAGACCATCATTTTTTCACAAACAAATGTGACCTGCCATCGTTTTCTCCAGGCTGATACAGCTGTAAGCTGGTGATTAATGTGATTTACAGCAACTGGCATTTCCTCTCTCTTGGATAAGTAAATGACAGACTACAGTCGTCTGTATATACACTAGGATGAGTTGAAGAACATTGAAGTAGACATTCAACAACAATGGCCAAAGCACACTTCCCTGTGTTACATTTGCACCAGTAGAGTGTCTTGTTGACTGTCCCAATGAGAACTATGCTTCGAGATCTACCTTGAAGGTGATCACTTAGGAGGCATAGTGCAGAGCCAGCGATTCCTAGTGCTTGCAGTTTTGCCAAGAGTCCCTGGTACTACACAGCTGACCTTAGCTTCAGCCAGTGAGTGGTGCCACATAGTGGACAGGTTTAATAGCAGATCAGCAGCAAAGTGATCTTTTCTCTGTCTCTTTCTTTTACACGTTCTATCATTCGTCTCAAATAATCGATCATTTTCCTAAACACTGGAGCCTTGTTCATGAATCGTATACAATAACGACAAAATGGAAATTAGACAACATCTGGGTATCTTTATTGTAGACGTTTCTCCACCTGATAAAGCCACTGGATGGCGAAACATCTACAATAAAGAAACCCAGTTGTTGCGCTGGAGCCTTACTAGCACTTCTATATTTCCATTCTTGTTGCTGCCCGGTGTCCTCTTTTCTTTAACTCTTTTTCTTGTATTCTTCTTCTATTTATCCATCTTAGCTGCAGTATATGGGCTCCTGGCAAACGTAAGAATAGCTTTTCGACACCTCAATAAGGAATCGTTCAAGACTTTGTACACCGTGTACGTCAGGTCCATACTGGAGTATGCAGCACCAGTTTGGAACCCACACCTGGTCAAGCAAGTCAAGATATTAGAGAAAGTGCAAAGGTTTACAACAAGACAAGTCCCTGAGCTAAGGGGCATGTCCTACGAGGAGAAGTTAAGGGAAATCAACCTGACAACACTGGAGGAGAGGAGGAATAGGGAGGGGACATGATAACAAATAAAATACTGAGAGGAATTGACAAGGTGGATACAGACAGGATGTTTCAGAGATGGGACACAGCAACAAGGGGTCACAGTTGGAAGATAAAGACTCAGATGAGTCACAGAGATGTTAAGAAGTATTTCTTCAGTCATAGAGTTGTCAGGAAGTGGAATAGTCTGGAGAGAGATGTAGTGGAGGCAGGATACATACATAGCTTTAATAAGAGGTATGATAAAGCTCATGGAGTAGGGAGAAAGTGGACCTAGTTGCGACCAGTAAAGATGCATGGCCAGGAGCTGTGATTCGACCCCTGCAACCACAATTAGGTGAGTACACATACACACACACACACCCACCCACACACACACACACACACACACACACACACACACACACACACACACACACACACACACAAAACGACTTACAGAAATATCGGGTTCAATATAATCTCTCATATCCAGCTTACACAGTTAGTCAGTAAGAAACAAGCATTCAGAAACAAATTTAAAATACTCAAAATACATATTTTTGTTTTAAAAAATCTTTATGAGTTTTTTTTTATCCAGAAAAATTTCAGACGAAGAATTTTTATCCTCCCTCAGCTGGTTTCAAAATCTGAAAACCTATGTAAGGGATACGAGAACCTTAATGGAAATGTAAGGATTCCAATGGAAATTAGTCACTTTGACTTTTTTGGGTTATCCTAGGTAATATACAAATATGTTACTATATATGATAATTTGTGTAATGTACTATAGAGTATTCACATCCTGGATGATTGTGACCCGGTCAAATGCGTCCCGGTTATTGGCGTCCCTGGACATTTGCATCCTTTTTTTGTGTGTGTTCCGGTCATTTGCGTCCCAGTATATGTAACTATTACTGGGTAACAAACCCCATATTATACATGCTCAGTCTCTCATCTCAACTCAAAAAGCTACCGTCTAATCAGTTAGGGTAAGTGTATGAGCGGTGCCTCGTTTGCGAGATACTTGTAACCAAACCCCCACATGTGTTGGGTATGATTAAACAACACAGGATGATTGACTGGAGTAGGTGCGATGGTTATGTTCTGGTATGCTGACGAAAACTACCTTTGCGTATTAAATAAGTTTGGACTTATAACTTGAATTTTTTTAAACAATGAAATACTTGATACAATCCCATTTTTAGTTAATAAAAATGTTTTTGATAACAAAATTTACATAAGTAAATATACATATATTGGACACAAAGATATAAAAAAAAAATTAATATGACATATACATACATGGGACACAAATGTTCGGGACGCAAAAAAAAAAAAAGATGAAAATGTCCAGGGACTCCAATGACCGGGACGCATTTGACCGGGACACAGTTCTTCAAGACGCAATTGTTCTGTAACCTTTGTGTAACGGTATTTATGTATACCTTTACTTAAATAAACTTACTAACTTATGACTCCCCTTCAGTAAAATTCGGCACACAACAGTCTGCTAGCACCCAGGTACCAATTTACTGTTATGTAAACAAGGAACACAATCGTGAGGAAATTGATCCATCTGTCTGGTGTCTCCCGAAACTGAACCCGTGACCATCCAGCGTGAGTTAATGGTGCTACCACTGAGTTACTACACAGTGCTACCACTGAGTTACGACCCAGTGCTACCACTGAGTTATGAGGCAGTGCTACCACTGAGTTACTACCCAGTGCTACCACTGAGTTACTACCCAGTGCTACCACTGAGTTACTACCTAGTGCTACCACTGAGTTACTACCCAGTGCTTCCACTGAGTTACGAGCCGGTGCTACCACTGAGTTATGAGTATGAGGCAGTGTTACCACTGAGTTACGAGCCAGTGCTACTACTGAGTTACGAGCCTGTGTTACCACTGAGTTACGACCCAGTGCTACCACTGAGTTACGACCCAGTGCTACCACCGAGTTATGAGGCAGTGCTACCACTGAGTTACGACCCATGCTACCACTGAGTTACGACCCAGTGTTACCACTGAGTTACGACCCATGGTACCACTGAGTTACGACCCATGCTACCACTGAGTTACGACCCATGCTACCAATGAGTTACGACCCATTGTTACCACTGAGTTACGACCCATGCTACCACTAAGTTACGACCCATGATACCACTGAGTTACGACCCATGCTACCAGTGAGTTACGACCCATTGTTACCACTGAGTGGTAACAATGCTACCACTGAGTTACAACCCATGCTACCACTGAGTTACGAGGCTCCTGAGAACTATCCTTTATAAACTCTCCCTTCATATTAGACACATTATTAGCATGAACATATTGTAGGAGAGAGAGAGAGAGAGAGAGAGAGAGAGGGAGAGAGAGAAGACGAATGGCTGATTTAACACAGAATATATCTCTACTGGCTGTCAGGAGGAAAGATGTTTTCAGGCCAGTGAAGAGGTAGAGCACATCTTACGTGCCACTGCATCAACCCTGCACATTTATTTACATCTTTATGGTGGAGCTTACAAAATGTTGAAGGTAAACACCTTTGTGCACCATATTATATATATATATATATATATATATATATATATATATATATATATATATATATATATATATATATATATATATATATATATTTATATATATATTCACAAACACTAATCTCTGGCCGAAGGAGACTCGAACCTACGAACCTTGGAACAAGGTACGCAGTGCTCTTACCGCCCTACTAAACTGGACCAATACCTTGGAGCCCGCCAATACTAGACGTTTTGATCCAAGGCAGCCATCTTTCAATCTTTCAGGCAGGTGGTGTTAGCTATTTCATCTCATCCCCTACATGCATCGGCTGACGAGAGATTTTTACAATTAGTGTTTGTGAATATTAGTGTTTGTGAATATTTGCCCTGTTCTGCGAATTCTAAAAATTGTAAAAATCTCTCGTCGGCCGATGCATGCAGGGGATGAGATGAAATAGCTAATACCACCTGCCTGAAAGCTGGCTGCCTGGGACCAAAACGTCTAGCGTTGTCTGGGCGCCAAGGTATTGGTCCAGTGTGGTACGGCGGTAAGAGCACTGCGTATCTAGCTTGGCTGGATGGTCCATTTTTAAGGATTGTGTGGTCATGTGGTCTAAGGCGTCATGAGTTTTCGCTCACCATGTGGCGGGCCAAAGCAGCATGGGTTCGGCTCCTTGGCTAGTGCAGTGTTGTTATTGATCAATACCACTCGTTCATGGTTATAATATATATATATATATATATATATATATATATATATATATATATATATATATATATATATATATATATATATATATATATTATATATACACTCAACAAATATGACTCACTCCTGAGATCAGTCTTTAAGAAGGCACTTAATCTCTCACTGGAAGATCAGCAATGGGATCAGGCAACCCTCCCAGTGCGACTGGGAGGTATAAGGGAGCACAAGGCAACGCAGGTAGCATTACCTGCATTTCTTTCTTCGTGTTTGACTGCCAGTGGACTAGTCAAGGAGATTGTCCCCGAACGCTTGAGAGGTGCGGTAGGAGCTCAAAATTACAGATTCATTGAAGCAGCCGTGCGGTGGGACATCCTTGCAGACTCCTCCAGTAGACCAGTTCCTCCCAAAGAGCACAAACAGTCCCACTGATACAAACCAATCATGGAAAATATCGCCAACACAATGCTCACCAACGCTTCAGGAAAGGACAAAGCTCGTCTCCTAGTGGTGAAGGCACCACATTCAGGAGATTTCCTTTAACTGTTCCCAATTCTTCTCTGGGCACTCGAATCGGCCCACATTCCATTCGGATTGGTGTTACTCTTCTCCTAGCCGCCCCCATACTCACCGAACATAGGTGTATTTGCGGCAGTGCAACGGCTGATCAATTCGGACTTCATGGTCTCGTGTGTCACACATCAGAAGGGAAGTATGCTAGACATGAGGTGGTCAACGACATCATAAAGAGAAGTCTTGCCACAGCCCGTTGCCCACGTTGGACCATTTACAAAGTCACACTGTGACTTTGTAAATGGTCCAAATCGGACCGAAACGTCTTGGTAAGCTCCTCTCTTCTATGTGCGGGTTATTTGTGTATTGTTCCAATCACGGTATTGTGCTTTTTTTTGTTATAAATAATTATCTCTTCTGCAAATTGTTATTATTGGAAAGATTACAGTACCAAAAAAAAAAAAAATTCTTTATTAGGGCTAGAAGCCACGTGAGTGCCAATCATGGGTTAGTGTTGGAGTATAAACAATCACAGCCATCACAAAGTCGCTCCAATTATATTTCTGTTAATAATGAAATACATTATGTAAAATTATGTTATATTATGTTGGATTATATTAGATAATATTGAGTTATGTTAGATTAAGTTGGGTTATGTTAGATTATGTTGAATTAGGCTACGTTATGTTTGATTATATTGAGCTTAGTTATGGTACTTTATATTACGTATTGTTAGACTCTTTTTCATTTTTTCTGAGTGGCAGAACTCACTTAATATTGACTATTTTACAATATAATTTATCTCCAGAATAAGCCGAGTATCAACATTCATTTATTTTTCAGAA
Organism: Cherax destructor; assembly: GCA_009830355.1. Classification (NCBI taxonomy): domain Eukaryota; kingdom Metazoa; phylum Arthropoda; class Malacostraca; order Decapoda; family Parastacidae; genus Cherax; species Cherax destructor. Next base: position 4,997 of record WNWK01041273.1, on the reverse strand, counting down.
ATAGTTGCAAGAGCTGATAAATATTAACCAGAAAGTTATATTAAAGAGTGAAGAGTCTCTCGTGGGTCAAGAGTGAGGGCAGGCGGCATCACCACTAATAAAATCTGGAAAAATATAGAAGAAAAAAATAGTAAAGTTGTTTTTTTCCATTTCAATAAAGAAGATGAAATTTTTGAGCCGTCTTCTTGATGAAGAAGAGCTCATGATCTAAGGAATTGGAACGACTCTCCTATTCCAAGGGTTCTTCAAGAGTTATGACCTCAGCACGCTAAGCGCTACCCAATTAATTTAATACTACTAATAATAAAAATAATAATAATAATAATAATAATAATAATCATCATAATCATAATAATAATAATAATAATAATAATAATAATAATAATAATAATAATAATAATAATAATAATAATAACAACAACAACAACAACAATAACAATAACAATAATAATAATAATAATAATAATAATAATAATAATAATAATAATAATAATAATATTGGAAACTAAGTAACAAGTAATTTGACAAACACTGTTGACTTTCCCGAGCACTCTCAGTGTTGACTGTTCCGAGCACTCTCAGTGTTGACTGTTCCGAGCACTCTCAATGTTGACTGTACCGAGCACTCTCAGTGTTGACTGTACCGAGCACTCTCAGTGTTGACTGTACCGAGCACTCTCAGTGTTGACTGTTCCGAGCACTCTCAGTGTTGACTGTACCAAGCACTCTCAGTGTTGACTATTCCGAGCACTCTCAGTGTTGACTGTACCGTGCACTCTCAGTGTTGACTGTACCGAGCACTCTCAGTGTTGACTGTACCGAGCACTCTCAGTGTTGACTGTTCCGAGCACTCTCAGTGTTGACTGTACCGTGCACTCTCAGTGTTGACTGTACCGAGCACTCTCAGTGTTGACTGTTCCGAGCACTCTCAGTGTTGACTGTACCGAGCACTCTCAGTGTTGACTGTACCGAGCACTCTCAGTGTTGACTGTACCGTGCACTCTCAGTGTTGACTGTACCGAGCACTCTCAGTGTTGACTGTACCGAGCACTCTCAGTGTTGACTGTACCGAGCACTCTCAGTGTTGACTGTACCGAGCACTCTCAGTAATGACTGTACCGAGCACTCTCAGTGTTGACTGTTCCGAGCACTCTCAGTGTTGACTGTTCCGAGCATTCTCAGTGTTGACTGTACCGAGCACTCTCAGTGTTGACTGTACCGAGCACTCTCAGTGTTGACTGTTCCGAGCACTCTCAGTGTTGACTGTACCGAGCACTCTCAGTGTTGACTGTACCGACCACTCTCAGTGTTGACTGTACCGAGCACTCTCAGTGTTGACTGTACCGAGCACTCTCAGTGTTGACTGTACCGAGCACTCTCAGTGTTGACTGTACCGAGCACTCTCAGTGTTGACTGTACCGAGCACTCTCAGTGTTGACGGTACCGAGCACTCTCAGTGTTGACTGTTCCGAGCACTCTCAGTGTTGACTGTACCGAGCACTCTCAGTGTTGACTGTACCGAACACTCTCAGTGTTGACTGTTCCGAGCACTCTCAGTGTTGACTGTACCGAGCACTCTCAGTGTTGACTGTTCCGAGCACTCTCAGTGTTGACTGTACCGAGCACTCTCAGTGTTGACTGTACCGAGCACTCTCAGTGTTGACTGTACCGAGCACTCTCAGTGTTGACTGTTCCGAGCACTCTCAGTGTTGACTGTACCGAGCACGCAGAGTGGTGACTGGTGACTGGTAGGAGCCTCACAGTGGTGACTGGTAGGAGCCTCACAGTGGTGACTGGTAGGAGCCTCACAGTGGTGATTGGTAGGAGCCTCACAGTGGTGACTGGTAGAAGCATCAGAGTAGTGACTGGTAGGAGCCTCACAGTGGTGACTGGTAGGAGCCTCACAGTGGTGACTGGTAGAAGCATCAGAGTGGTGACTTGTAGGAGCCTCACAGTGGTATCTGGTAGGAGCCTCACAGTGGTGATTAGTAGGAGCCTCACAGTGGTGACTGGTAGGAGCCTCACAGTGGTGACTTGTAGCAGCCTCAGAGTGGTGACTGGTAGGAGCCTCACAGTGATGACTGGTAGAAGCCTCACAGTGGTGACTGGTAGGAGCCTCACAGTGGTGACTGGTAGGAGCCTCACAGTGGTGACTGGCAGGAGCCTCACGGTGGTGACTGGTAGGAGCCTCACAGTGGTGACTGGTAGGAGCCTCACAGTGGTGACTGGTAGGAGCCTCACAGTGGTGACTGGTAGGAGCCTCACAGTGGTGACTGGTAGGAGCCTCACAGTGGTGACTGGTAGGAGCCTCACAGTGGTGACTGGTAGGAGCCTCACAGTGGTGACTGGTAGGAGCCTCACAGTGGTGACTGGTAGGAGCCTCACAGTGGTGACTGGTAGGAGCCTCACAGTGGTGACTAGTAGGAGCCTCACAGTGGTGACTAGTAGGAGCCTCACAGTGGTGACTGGTAGGAGCCTCACAGTAGTGACTGGTAGGAGCCTCACAGTGTGACTAGTAGGAGCCTCACAGTGGTGACTAGTAGGAGCCTCACAGTGGTGACTAGTAGGAGCCTCACAGTGGTGACTGGTAGGAGCCTCACAGTGGTGACTGGTAGGAGCCTCACAGTGGCAACTGGTAGGAGCCTCACAGTGGTAACTGTAGGAGCCTCACAGTGGAGACTGGTAGGAGCCTCACAGTGGTGACTGGTAGGAGCCTCACAGTGGTGACTGGTAGGAGCCTCACAGTGGTGACTGGTAGGAGCCTCACAGTGGTGACTGGTAGGAGCCTCACAGTGGTGACTGGTAGGAGCTTCACAGTGGTGACTGGTAGGAGCCTCACAGTGGTGACTGGTAGGAGCCTCACAGTGGTAACTGGTAGGAGCCTCACAGTGGTGACTGGTAGGAGCCTCACAGTGGTGACTGGTAGGAGCCTCACAGTGGTGACTGGTAGGAGCCTCACAGTGGTGACTGGTAGGAGCCTCACAGTGGTGATTAGTAGGAGCCTCACAGTGGTGACTGGTAGGAGCCTCACAGTGGTGACTTGTAGCAGCCTCAGAGTGGTGACTGGTAGGAGCCTCACAGTGATGACTGGTAGAAGCCTCACAGTGGTGACTGGTAGGAGCCTCACAGTGGTGACTGGTAGGAGCCTCACAGTGGTGACTGGCAGAGCCTCACGGTGGTGACTGGTAGGAGCCTCACAGTGGTGACTGGTAGGAGCCTCACAGTGGTGACTGGTAGGAGCCTCACAGTGGTGACTGGTAGGAGCCTCACAGTGGTGACTGGTAGGAGCCTCACAGTGGTGACTGGTAGGAGCCTCACAGTGGTGACTGGTAGGAGCCTCACAGTGGTGACTGGTAGGAGCCTCACAGTGGTGACTGGTAGGAGCCTCACAGTGGTGACTGGTAGGAGCCTCACAGTGGTGACTAGTAGGAGCCTCACAGTGGTGACTAGTAGGAGCCTCACAGTGGTGACTGGTAGGAGCCTCACAGTAGTGACTGGTAGGAGCCTCACAGTAGTGACTAGTAGGAGCCTCACAGTGGTGACTAGTAGGAGCCTCACAGTGGTGACTAGTAGGAGCCTCACAGTGGTGACTGGTAGGAGCCTCACAGTGGTGACTGGTAGGAGCCTCACAGTGGCAACTGGTAGGAGCCTCACAGTGGTAACTGGTAGGAGCCTCACAGTGGTGACTGGTAGGAGCCTCACAGTGGTGACTGGTAGGAGCCTCACAGTGGTGACTGGTAGGAGCCTCACAGTGGTGACTGGTAGGAGCCTCACAGTGGTGACTGGTAGGAGCCTCACAGTGGTGACTGGTGGAGCTCTCACAGTGGTGACTGGTAGGAGCCTCACAGTGGTGACTGGTAGGAGCCTCACAGTGGTGACTGGTAGGAGCCTCACAGTGGTGACTGGTAGGAGCCTCACAGTGGTGACTGGTAGGAGCCTCACAGTGGTGACTGGTAGGAGCCTCACAGTGGTGACTGGTAGGAGCCTCACAGTGGTGACTGGTAGGAGCTTCACAGTGGTGACTGGTAGGAGCCTCACAGTGGTGACTGGTAGGAGCCTCACAGTGGTGACTGGTAGGAGCCTCACAGTGGTGACTGGTAGGAGCCTCACAGTGGTGACTGGTAGGAGCCTCACAGTGGTGACTGGTAGGAGCCTCACAGTGGTGACTGGTAGGAGCCTCACAGTGGTGACTGGTAGGAGCCTCACAGTGGTGACTGGTAGGAGCCTCACAGTGGTGACTGGTAGGAGCCTCACAGTGGTGACTGGTAGGAGCCTCACAGTGGTGACTGGTAGGAGCCTCACAGTGGTGACTGGTAGGAGCCTCACAGTGGTGACTGGTAGGAGCCTCACAGTGGTGACTGGTAGGAGCCTCACAGTGGTGACTGGTAGGAGCCTCACAGTGGTGACTGGTAGGAGCCTCACAGGGATGGTGGTTCTAACATGACAATTTTTTTCATCCTTTATGAGCAAAGTTTCTCCGTCTGCCGTGGTCCCAGGTGGAAGTTAGCTGAAGTGGAAGTTAGCTGAAGTGGAAGTTAGCTGAAGTGGAAGTTAGCTGAAGTGGAAGTTAGCTGAAGTGGAAGTTAGCTGAAGTGGAAGTTAGCTGAAGTGGAAGTTAGCTGAAGTGGAAGTTAGCTGAAGTGGAAGTTAGCTGAAGTGGAAGTTAGCTGAAGTGGAAGTGAGTTGAAGTGGAAGTGAGTTGAAGTGAAAGTGAGCTGAAGTATGTAGATGTTTACTGAAGAAGTTAAGGTACCTGCCTCGAGCTCAACCCTTACGAAATGTAAGTTAAAGTGGCAGACTTTACCACCACTGCCACCAGGTGAGGGTTAAAGTGGCAAACTAATGCAACTGCCACCAAGTAGAAGTTAACTATTTTCCCCCACCTCCCTCAGGATAGGAACACCGTGGGTGTCTCTCAGTGTGTATGTCTCTCAGTGTGTATGTCTCTCAGTGTATATGTCTCTCAGTTTGTATGTCTTTCAGTGTGTATGTCTCTC
>WNWK01041272.1:0-16534 GCA_009830355.1 Cherax destructor | reverse complement strand
ACACACCACCACCCCATCATACACCCTAACACACCACACCCCATCACACACCCTAACACACCACCACCCCATCACATACCCTAACACGCCACCACCCATCACACCCTAACACACCACCACCCATCACCAACACCCACCACCCCATCCAACACCCTAACACATCACCACCTCATCACACACCTAACACACCACAACCCCATCACACACCCTAACACACACCACCCCATCACACACCCTAACACACCACCACCCCATCACAACCCTAACACCCACCACCCCATCACAACACCCTAACACACCACCACCCCATCATCACAACACCCTAACACATCCACCACCTCATCACACACCCTAACACACCACAACCCCATCACACACCTAACACATCACCACCCCATCACACACCCTAACACACCACCACCCCATCACACCACCCTAACACACCACCACCCCATCACAACACCCTAACACACCACCACCCATCACAACACCCTAACACATCACCACCTCATCACACACCCTAACACACCACAACCCCATCACACCCTAACACATCACCACCCCATCACATACCCTAACACGCCACCACCCCATCACAACACCCTAACACACCACCACCCCATCACAACACCCTAACACACCACCCCATCACAACACCCTAACACACCACCCCATCACAACACTACAGCCAAAGACATCACCGCGAAAAAATAAATATATCAAGGTATAACAGCCTTGCACCCCACCTCTCCCTACTAGGGGTGCCCCGCGTAGTCTACTGGTAAGAGTGTATTAATATTGGTAAAATTACCGACAATATGTTAAGTAAAAGGACACAAATGCAACTAATGTGACATTTTATTGTGGCAACGTTTCGGCTTGACAAAGCTCCTGGAGAGCGAAACGTTGCCACAATAAAATGTCACATTAGTTGCATTTGTGTCCTTTTACTTAACATACTGGTGAGAACATTAGACTCCCAACCGCAGGTCCTGGGTTCGATTCCCTGGCGCGGAGGAACGTGTGGGCCAGTTTTATTACATACATCCCTTTTGTCCAAGATCACATCAACTCCTGTGGATCGCATCAAAGGAAAAAAATGTTTTAAAAAACTGCTAGAATGTCATACTATGTGTTAGAAACTCCAGTAGCTGCTAGAATCATACCATGTGTTAGAAAACTCAATAGCTGCTAGAATATCATACTATGTGTTAGAAAACTCCAGTAGCTGCTAGAATCATACTGTGTGTTAGAAAACTCAATAGGTGCTAGAATATCATACTATGTGTTAGAAACTCCAGTAGCTGCTAGAATCATACCATGTGTTAGAAAACTCAATAGGTGCTAGAATCATACCGTGTGTTAGAAAACTCAATAGGTGCTAGAATATCATACTATGTGTTAGAAAACTCCAGTAGCTGCTAGAATCATACCATGTGTTAGAAAACTCAATAGGTGCTAGAATATCATACTATGTGTTAGAAAACTCCAGTAACTGCTAGAATCATACCATGTGTTAGAAAACTCAATAGGTGCTAGAATATCATACTATGTGTTAGAAACTCCAGTAGCTGCTAGAATCATACCATGTGTTAGAAAACTCAATAGCTGCTAGAATCATACCATGTGTTAGAAACTCATAGGTGCTGAATCATACTATGTGTTAGAAAACTCCAGTAGCTGCTAGAATCATACCATGTGTTAGAAAACTCAATAGGTGCTAGAATATCATACCATGTGTTAGAAAACTCCAGTAGCTGCTAGAATCATACTATGTGTTAGAAAACTCAATATGTGCTAGAATATCATACCATGTGTTAGAAAACTCCAGTAACTGCTGGAATATCATATCATGTACTTGCTGTAGGTAGTAAAGTGTTGGGTACCTAATGACGCCAATAATAAAAAACACCACTGCCATGTCAATAAGTAGGTCACCATCCTCCACAGTAACACTGCCACTCGCCATCCACCACCCACCATACTATAATAGTTTCTGCACAATCAACACAAGACACTTGTGCAACACTTGCGAATATTTATTGCATTAACATTTCGCCAGTCAGTGGCTTCATCAGTCAAACAGAAAAAAAAAAAAAACGGTGGAAAATGTTGAGGAGTTTGAGGTCAACACAAAAAATTATTTGGAAATGAAACTGGTCAATCTTTAGTAATTGTGATAATACGGAATGATGCGTAAACTGAAAACTGTCGCCATTTATGAGGATATGGACTCAGCCGGATGTTATCTCCCACCTGGGAAGGGAAGAGGGTAAATAAACCTAGGGGTTGTAGATAAATGGTTCAGAGAACCGACAAGTTGATAGACACATGTGCAACACTTGGGTATCTTTATTGAGGAAACGTTTCGCTACACAGTGGCTTCATCAGTCCATACAAAAAAAATGGTGAAGAGGAGGAGTTTGAGGTAATCAGTCCCTCAGCCTAGAGTCGATGTAATCAGTCCATCAATCTGATTAAATCTACTCAAGGCTGAGGGACTGATAACCTCAAACTCTTTTTTATCTTCCACTATTTTTGTCAGCATTGGACTGATGAAGTCACTGGCTGACGAAACGTTTCCACAATAAAGATTCCCAAGTGTTGCACAAGTATCTCATTCATCACCTTGTCGGTGGTGTTTTGAGGAAGGACACGACCCACAAATGTAAATAACTGGGCACAACACTAAAGGAAAGACAAAAACAAGGAATAAACATATTCATAAGTTAACAGGACATAAACAAGAGGCCGCCTGGCACTCAGCATTACGGCTACATCATCTTTATTTATGTTCTTAACCCACAGCTCTTCTGGGAAGTGAAACCAGGTTCTACTCTCATTGTTTTTTTGGTATGGTGGCTCAGAGATGGTACTTGTCTGCTCTGAAGCTAAAACCTTGGGTAGTTGCAAGTTTAGGTTGGATAAATGCATGAGTGAGAGGGGTTGGATTTGAGTGGGATTTGCACATATCAAACATAGACAGAATTAACATGATATCAACAGGTTCCTCTCTAATCCAACCCGTCTCACCGCATTAGTTCCACTACTACTACTACCTCTACCCACGCGAACACTCCACCTGACTCCAGCCACTACCTTTACCTTTGATATACCTTTGAAGAGTTTTGACAGTTTAGCTACTCTCGGAGCCCGGCAATGGGCCAGGCTCGTCTGGTGCTTGCCTGGTCTACCAGGCTGTTGCTGCTGGAGGCCCGCTGCCCCACATATCCATCACAGCCTGGTTGATCTGGCACCTGGTGAAGATACTTGTCAAGTTTCCTCTGTTCTTAGCTCAGAGAGGAGGTGTCTAGGGTTCTCTGTGGACTGAATCACTTTTGTTCTGTGAAGTGAACCAAGATGCCGTCCATTGAGCAACTTTACCAGCAGCTTAAGGAGGAATTGAGGGTAGCGAAGCTTGAGATTCGGCGATTGACGGAGGAAAACAAGAGGATTCGTAGTAGTCCTCCTGTTGTGAGTCCTCAGGTCAAGAAGGGAACCTGGGCAGTGGCCTGACTTCAAGGAACGAAGTTGAAGATCAAGAAAACGAATGGAGAGTTAGAAACGATGAAGAAGAAAGAGGCTGCTGTGGAAACATCGAATGCCTTCTCCGTGCTACCCGATGAATGTGAGTCGACTACTGGGAACGTCACGACGAACGACACAAAGGAAGGTAAAAACATTGTTGTTGTTGGGGATAGCCAGGTTAGGTATATGGATAGGGCATTCTGCTTGAAGGATAGGAGTAGGAGACAGAGGGTTTGCTTTCCTGGGGCTGGGATGGAGGATATTGTTAGCCGGCTTGACAACATCATGAACGGTAATGGGATCAATCCTATTATCTGCCTCAGTGCTGGAGGCAATGATGTAGGCAAGCGTAGAAGTGAGGATTTAGTTAGAAGGTACAGGACAGCAATAGACATAATAAGGAAGAAGGGGGCGCCCTGTTATATGTGGCATTTTGCCAAGAAGGAGTGTTGGAAATGAATGGCTGTCCAGAGCGATTGGTATAAATTGCTGGCTGGACAAACACTGTAAGGATAATGCAGTCCCATTCATTGACAACTGGGACCACTTCTATGGCCGAAATGACATGTATGCCAGGGATGGGGTTCACTTATCCAGGGCAGGTGTAGAATTTCTCTCTAGCTCAGTTGAGGATGTTGTTAGGGCTTTAAACTAGGATTAGTTAGAGGTATGGGTTTAGGAATGGTGAATAATGAGGGTCAAAATATTGATTCAGGCTTTGACATCATAAATCTTAACAATAACAGTAATCGAGTAACACAGGGTAATAATAGTAACAGAAATTGTGTAAAACAAAAGCTGAATATGAAAAAGGTTCACAAGAAGATACATCTCAATGTATTTTACACTAACTGTCGAAGCGCCAGAAATAAAATTAACGAATTACGTTTGGTAGCATGTGCTGGGAACTTTGATGTCATTGCAATAACTGAAACATGGTATAATATAAAGAGTCGGGATATGATTGCTGAGTGTCATATTCAGGGGTTTAAGTTGTTCCATGTAGATAGATATAATGGGAAAGGGAGTGGATAAAGGTAAATTAGACACAAATGCAACACTTGGATATCTTTATTGAGGAAACGTTTCGCCACACAGTGGCTTCATCAGTCCATACAAAGGAGAATCGTGAAGAACAGGAGGAGTGTGAGGTTGTCAGGCCCTCAATCTTGAGTCGATGTTGTCAGTCCATCAATCTTGAATAGAATAACAGCATATGAGCAGAGGGAGCTTATATACTGTAGACAGGAGAGGTGCAGCAGTTGTAGGAGGTGTCACATTTGTTCAATGTGGAAGTAGGTCGTGCCCAAGGAATAGGCAAGCGAAGAAATCCCTGTTCAACAGCCTCCCACCATGCATAAGGGGAATTACCAATATCCCCCTGGCTGCCTTCAAGAGGGAGCTGGACAGATACTTAAAGTGGGTGCCGGATCAACCGGGCTGTGGTTCGTACTTTGGGCTACTTGCAGCCTGCAGTAACAGCTTGATTGATCAGGCCCTGATCCACAGGGAGGCCTGGTCGTGGACCGGGCCGCTGGGGCGTTGATCCCCGGAATACCCTCTAGGTAGACTCCAGGTATAATAAATAGATTTATCAGAGCTTATTGTTAGGGTAGCACTGAAGGTGGGTTGGGCAAATATTTTGCTAGTGGGTTGTATTGTAAAGGACCTGCCCAATATGGGCCAACAGACCTACTGCAGTGTTCCTCCTTTCTTATGTTCTTATGAGTCCTTACAAAGACTCGAGTTTCCAAGTATACTGAATAGCAACTGTTTATTAAAATGTAGAATACGTATATCCGACTGTCTGAAACTTAGGACACAAAGTAACCTTGCAAATGACACTCAGGAAGAGTACACGGAATTTGTGATGACAGACCTTGGTTCACTTTCCGGTAAGCTCTTGCGTTAGTACGCATATTGTTGTTGCTAGTCTACTGGTCAAGGATAAACCTTGACGAATAAATCAGCAACAGTGTGGTAAATGAAACATCATTGACCTAGTCATGATTCCAGAGTGATAATCTGATACCATCAGTGACATAATCATGATTCCAGTGGGGTATCTGATACCACCATTGGCCTATTCATGATTGCCACTGGTGCTGGACCAGTGTGGTCTGCCACTGGTGCCATTCCAGTGTGGTCTGCCACTGGTGCCATTCCAGTGTGGTCTGCCACTGGTGCAATTCCAGTGTGGTCTGCCACTGGTGCCAGCCCAGTGTGGCCTACCACTGGTGAAAGCCCAGTGTGGCCTGCCACTGGTGCCAGCTCAGTGCGGTCTGCCACTGGTGCAGCTCAGTGTGGTCTGCCACTGGTGCTAGTCCAGTATGATCTGCCACTGGTGCCAGCCCAGTGTGGTCTGCCACTGGTGCCAGCTCAGTGTGGTCTGCCACTGGTGCCAGTCCAGTATGATCTTCCACTGGTGCAAGAACAGTGTGGCCTGCCACTGGTGCCAGCCCAGTGTGGCTTGCCACTGGTGCCAGCCCAGTGTGGTCTGCCACTGGTGCTGGCTGAGTGTGGTCTGCCACTGGTGCCAGCCCAGTGTGGTCTGCCACTGGTGCCAGCCCAGTGTGGCCTGCCAATGGTACCAGCCCAGTGTGGCCTGCCACTGGTACCAGACCAGTGTGGCCTGTCACTGGTACCAGCCCAGTGTGACCTGCCACTGGTACCAGCCTAGTGTGGTCTGCCATGGTGCCAGCTCAGTGTGGTCTACCACTGGTGCCAGTCCAGTATGATCTGCCACTGGTGCTGGCCGAGTGTGGTCTATCACTGGTGCCAGCCCAGGGTGGTCTGCCACTGGTGCTGGCCAAGTGTGGTCTGACACTGGTGTCAGCCCAGTGTGGTTTGCCACTGGTACCAGCCTAGTGTGGTCTGTCACTGGTGTCAGCTCAGTGTGGCCTGCCACTGGTGCCAGTCCAGTGTGGCCTGCCACTGGTGCCAATCCAGTGTTGCCTGCTACTGGTGCCAGCCTAGTGTGGCCTACCACTGGTGCCAGCCCAGTGTGGCCTGCCACTAGTGCCAGCCCAGTGTGACCTGCCACTGGTGCTGGCCCAGTGTGGTCTGCCACTGGTGCTGGACCAGTGTGGTCTGCCACTGGTGGGAGTCCAGTATTATCTGCCACGGGTGCTGGCCGAGTGCCATTCCCAGTGTGGCCTGTCACTGGTGTAAGTCCAGTGTGGCCTGCAACTGGTACCAGCCCAGTGTGGTTTGCCATTGGTACCAGCCTAGTGTGGTCTGCCACTAGTGCCAGCCCAGTGTGGCCTGCCACTGGTACCAGCCCAGTGTGGCCTGCCACTGGTGCCAGCCCAGTGTGACCTGCCACTAGTGCCAGCCCAGTGTGGCCTGAAACTAGTGCCAGCCCAGTGTGGCCTGCCACTGGTGCCATTCGTGTGGCCTGCCACTGATGCCAGCCCAGTGTGGCCTGCCACTGGTGCCAGCCAGTTGGTCCTGCCACTGGTGCCAGCCCAGTGTGGTCTCACTGGTGCCAGACCAGGTGGTCTGCCACTGGTGCTGGCCAGTGTGGTCTGCCACTGGTGCAGCCCAGTGTGGTTTGCCACTGGTGCCAGCCAGTGTGGCCTACCACTGGTGCAAGCCCAGTGTGACCTGCCACTAATGCCAGTCCAGTGTGGCCTGCCACTGGTGCCAGCCCAGTGTGGCCTGCCACTGGTGCCAGCCCAGTGTGGCCTGCCACTGGTGCCAGCCCAGTGTGGCCTGCCACTGGTGCCAGTCCAGTGTGGCCTGCCACTGGTGCCAGCCCAGTGTGGCCTGCCACTGGTGCCAGCCCAGTGTGGCCTGCCACTGGTGCCAGCCCAGTGTGGCCTGCCACTGGTGCCAGTCCAGTGTGGCCTGCCACTGGTGCCAGCCCAGTGTGGCCTGCCACTGGTGCCAGCCCAGTGTGGCCTGCCACTGGTGCCAGTCCAGTGTGGCCTGCCACTGGTGCCAGCCCAGTGTGGCCTGCCACTGGTGCCAGCCCAGTGTGGCCTGCCACTGGTGCCAGCCCAGTGTGGCCTGCCACTGGTGTCAGCCCAGTGTGGCCTGCCACTGGGTCAGCCCAGTGTGGTGCCCGTACCTGTGTACGCCACGAATGCAGCCCAGTGTGAGTGTGTACCGTGATAGAGAATGGTCATATGAGTGTTTTCTGTATATGTATATAGTTTTGTGCACGTGTGTGTGTGTTTTCATCTATATGTATTCACCTGCATGTGGTTGTGGGGGTCGAGTCTTAGCTCCTGGCCCTGCCTCTCGACTCACCGCTTGCCAGATTCACAATCCTACTGTACCCTATTGTACCTATTTTTATAACTATGTATGAAGCCTCTGCCTCCACCACTTCTTCATCGAGATCATTCCACTTCCCAACCACTCTGAGACTGAATAAGTACTTCCTGATATCACTGTGACTCATCTGTGTCTTTAACTTCAAGCTGTGCCCACGAGTACCAGTTTCCGTCTCTTAAACAGCCTCTCCCTGTTTGCTCTATCAATTTTTCTGAGTATTTTGTATATTGTTATCATGTCTCCCTTGGTCCTTCTGTCATCCAGGGTTGTTAGATTAAATTTCTTTAGTATTTCATCGTCGTTCATACTCTTTTGCTCTGGAACTGGTCTCGTTGCGTACTTCTGAACTTTTTCCAGTTTCCTAACATGCTTCTTCAGGTGTGGGTTCTATAGTGCTTCTGCATACTCCAAGATGAGCCTGACATACGTTGACTAAAGCACCTGGAATGACTGTTGAAATTCGTGAAGGTCACTCTCAGATTTGCCAGGCGAGCACTGGCTGCAGAGGTGATTCAGCTGAGAGCCTCTAGCGATATGGTAGGCACTATTCTCACTCCTAGGTCTTTCTCTTGGAATAAGGTCTGCAGCCTCTGTCCCACGGGTCTATACTCTGTGTCTGGTCTTCTGTCCCCTTCCCCAAACTTCCTAATCTTGCATATGCTGGGGTTGAATTCAATCAGCCACTTAATCTGACCAAACCTGAAGTTTGTTCAGATATTTTTGCAGCCTTTCCCCGTCCTCAGCAATGTTTGTCTTCTCACTAGTTACACATAAACATCGAAAAGTGATACAGCTGACTCGATTCCATCTGGCGAGTCGTTCACATTAACCATAAGATGCACTAATCCTATCCTTTATACACCGCTTGTTACTCTTCCCAAGTGTGTGTGTGTGTGTGTGTGTGTGTGTGTGTGTGTGTTACCATTTTGTCCTAGGCACATGTCGATTAGACACTAGGCCTGTTGTATGTATATGTGTGTGTGTGTGTGTGTATGTGTGTGTGTGTGTGTGTGTAAGGAAACACTTCGAAATGTTTCGGCCCCGCCGGGAATCGAACCCGAGCCCTCCGTGCGTGAAGCAAGAGCGCTAGCCACCATGCCAAGTGTGCGCATGTGTGTGCGCGCGCGCGCGCGTGCCCCCACCCTCCCAACAATCCATGCTGCTCACGCCCACAGAGAATATACTGTGAGCGCACACAAAACTCCAGCCACACGCTGTAACCCATGCTGCCTATGCTGTAACCCATGCTGCCTATGCTGTAACCCATGCTGCCTATGCTGTAACCCATGCTGCCTATGCTGTAACACATGCTGCCTATGTTGTAACCCATGCTGTCTATGCTGTAACCCATGCTGCCTATGCTGTAACCCATGCTGCCTATGCTGTAACCCATGCTGCCTATGCTGTAACCCATGATGTCTATGCTGTAACCCATGCTGGTAAATTAGACACATATGCAGCACTTGGGTATCTTTATTGAGGAAACGTTTCGCCACACAGTGGCTTCATCAGTCCATACAAAGGAGAATCGTGAAGAACAGGAGGAGTATGAGGTGGTCAGTCCCTCAATCTTGAGTCGATGTTGTCAGTCCATCAATCTTGAATAGAATGCGCTCATATGTTGTATTCTATTCAAGATTGATGGACTGACAACATCGACTCAAGATTGAGGGACTGACCACCTCATACTCCTCCTGTTCTTCACGATTCTCCTTTGTATGGACTGATGAAGCCACTGTGTGGCGAAACGTTTCCTCAATAAAGATACCCAAGTGCTGCATATGTGTCTAATTTACCAACTCGTCGGTTCTCTGAACCATTCATTTGTAACCCAAGCTGTCTATGCTGTAACCCATGCTGCCTATGCTGTAACCCATGCTGTCTATGCTGTAACCCATGCTGTCTATGTTGTAACCCATGCTGTCTATGCTGTAACCCATACTGCCTATGCTGTAACCCATGCTGCCTATGCTGTAACCCATGCTGCCTATGATGTAACCCATGCTGCCTATGTTGTAACCCATACTGCCTATGCTGTAACCCATGCTGCCCACACTGTAACTCATGCTGCTCACGCTGTAACCCATGCTGCCCACACTGTAACCCATGCTGCCCACGCTGTAACCCATGCTGCAACCCACACTGCACACGCTGTAACCCATGCTGCTCACACTGTAACCCATGCTACCTACGCTGTAACCCATGCTACCCACGCTGTAACCCATGCTGCCCACGCTGCATCCCACACTGCACACGCCCCCACCAGCACAGTCCAGGAACATGTGTTCAATTTCAACACCGGCGCTGTATACCAGTGTGTTTATCTCCACACAGTTTTTAAAGCGTCACCTCTTTGACATACAAGCAGGTAACACACATTACAACATACATGCAGGTAACACACATTACAACATACATGCAGGTAACACACATTACAACATACATGCAGGTAACACACATTACAACATACAAGCAGGTAACACACATTACAACATACATGCAGGTAACACACATTACAACATACATGCAGGTAACACAAATTACAACATACAAGCAGGTAACACACATTACAACATACATGCAGGTAACACATTACAACATACAAGCAGGTAACACACATTACAACATACATGCAGGTAACACACATTACAACATACATGCAGGTAACACACATTACAACATACAAGCAGGTAACACATTACAACATACATGCAGGTAACACAAATTACAACATACAAGCAGGTAACACACATTACAACATACATGCAGGTAACACACATTACAACATACATGCAGGTAACACACATTACAACATACATGCAGGTAACACACATTACAACATACAAGAAGGTAACACATTACAACATACATGCAGGTAACACACATTACAACATACAAGAAGGTAACACATTACAACATACAAGCAGGTAACACACATTACAACATACAAGCAGGTAACACATTACAACATACAAGAAGGTAACACATTACAACATACAAGAAGGTAACACATTACAACATACAAGCAGGTAACACACATTACAACATACAAGAAGGTAACACATTACAACATACATGCAGGTAACACACATTACAACATACAAGAAGGTAACACATTACAACATACAAGGGTACACATAAACATACAGCAGGTAACACACATTACAACATACAAGCAGGTAACACACATTACAACATACAAGCAGGTAACACACATTACAACATACAAGCAGGTAACACATTACAACATACAAGCAGGTAACACACATTACAACATACAAGCAGGTAACACACATTACAACATACAAGCAGGTAACACACATTACAACATACAAGCAGGTAACACATTAAAACATATACAAGAAGGTAATAGAAATTAAAACATACAAGAAGGTACCATACACTCAGTGGCCAATTTATTAGGTACACCTTTACACCTGCTCGTTAATGCAAATATCTAATCAGCCAATCATGTGGCAGCACCTCAAAGTCTAAACGCATTCAGACACGATCAAGATGCTTAGTTACTGTTCAAACCAAATATAAGAATGAGGAAGAAATATGATCTGAGTGACTGATCGTGGAATTATTGTTAGTGCCAGGCGGGTTGCTTTCAGTATCTCAGAAACTGCCGATCTCCTGGGATTTTCAAACACAACAGTCTCTAGAGTTTATAATGTGAAAAACACAAAACAACGTCTTGTTAATGAAGTCAGAGGAGAACGGCCAGACTGGTTCAAGCTGGCAGGAAGGTGACAGTAACTCAAATAACCACGCTTTACAACAGCGGCATGCAGAAAAGCCTCTATGAACGCACAATACGTCGAACCTTGAATGAATTGACAAGAAAAATACAGAAGACCACACTGGGTTCCACTAGTGTCAGCTAAGACCAGGAAAATGAGGTTACAGTGAGCACAGGCTCACCAAAACTGGATAGCTGAAGATTGGAAAAGCGTCACCTGGCCTGACGAATCGCAATTCTACTGCGACATGCAGATAGTATGGTAAGAATTTGACGTAAACCTTTGGGATGTGGTGGAACGGGAGAGTTGCAGAATGAATGTGCAGCCGAAAAATCTGCAGCAACTGCGTAATGCAATCGTGTCTACAAGGACCAAATTCTCCAAGGAATGTTTCCAGCACCATGTTAAATCCATGCTAAGAAAAATTCAGGCTGTTCTGGGGACAAAGGGAGGCCCAACCTAGAACCAGGTGTACCAAATAAAGTGGCCACTGAGTGTATATTAAAACACACAAGCAGGTGACATATTAAACATAAAACATGTAATATAAATTAAAACGCACGAGCAGATTACACACATATTAAAACGTACAAGAGCAGAGTATGCATATATTAAAACATACAAGCAGGTAACATTAAAAAATACAAGCAGGTTATACACACATTATAACGTACAAGCAGGTTATATACACATAACGTACAAGCAGGTTATACACACATTATAACGTACAAGCAGGTTATACACACATTATAACGTACAAGCAGGTTATACACACATCATAACGTACAAGCAGGTTATACACACATTATAACGTACAAGCAGGTTATACACACAAGTACGTTATACACACATTATAACGTACAAGCAGTTATAACACATCATAAGTACAACAGGTTATAACACATTATAACGTACAAGCAGGTTATACACACAAGTACGTTATACACACATTATAACGTACAAGCAAGTTATACACACAAGTAGGTTATAAACACATTATAACCTGCTTGTACATTATATCGTACAAGCAGGTTATACACAAGCAGGTTATACACACAAGTAGGAAACATTAAAATATACAAGCAGGTTATATAAATAAGAAGGAACAAAATATGAAGGAAGAGGGTAAGACGATGAAGGAGGAAGATAAGAAGATGAAGAGAGTTAAGAGGAGGTTGATAACATTTATACAAGTATATTTAACATCAAATTATATATATACGTACATACATACATATGTACATACATGCAAGCAGTAATGGTCTATACAGTTGTCAAAGTAATCGTAGTTATTGTTATATACCGCCCATTATTGTTATACATTATCCATTATTGTATTACATTATCCATTATTGTTATACACCGTCTATTATTGTTATATACCATCCATTATTGTTATACACCGTCCATTATACATAGTTATACATCGTCCATTATACATGGTTATACATCGTCCATTATACATGGTTATACATCGTCCATTATACATGGTTATACATCGTCCATTATACATGGTTATACATCGTCCATTATACATGGTTATACATCGTCCATTATACATGGTTATACATCGTCCATTATACATGGTTATACATCGTCCATTATACATGGTTATACATCGTCCATTATACATGGCTATACATCATCCATTATACATGGTTATACATCGTCCATTATACATGGTTATACATCGTCCATTATACATGGTTATACATCGTCCATTATACATGGTTATACATCGTCCATTATACATGTTTATACATCGTCCATTATACATGATTATACATCGTCCATTATGCATGGTTATACATCGTCCATTATACATGGTTATACATCGTCCATTATACATGGTTATACATCGTCCATTATACATGATTATACATCGTCCATTATACATGGTTATACATCGTCCATTATACATGATTATACATCGTCCATTATACATGGTTATACATCGTCCATTATACATGATTATACATCGTCCATTATACATGGTTATACATCGTCCATTATACATGATTATACATCGTCCATTATGCATGGTTATACATCGTCCATTATACATGGTTATACATCGTCTATTATACATGGTTATACGTCGTCCATTATACATGATTATACATCGTCCATTATACATGGTTATACATCGTCCATTATACATGATTATACATCGTCCATTATACATGGTTATACATCGTCCATTATACATGATTATACATCGTCCATTATACATGGTTATACATCGTCCGGTTTGCATTGTTACACATCGTACATTATTCACTGCTATACAACAAATACATTCACTGGATTATATATTATACACTAGTATCATAGATCATTATACATTATGTCACATCGTTAATGTAATAAAGAAAACATTTATCTCATTAACTCCAGCTGACCTTCAGGGTGGAGTGCCATCCTCCAAGTGACTGTAGTGCCACCACTCACGATGGAGTGCCATCCTCCAAGTGACTGTAGTGCCACTCACGATGGAGTGCCATCCTCCAAGTGACTGTAGTGCCACTCACGATGGAGTGCCAGCCTCCAAGTGACTGTAGTGCCACTCACGATGGAGTGCCATCCTTCAAGTGACTGTAGTGCCACTCACGATGGAGTGCCATCCTCCAAGTGACTGTAGTGCCACTCACGATGGAGTGCCATCCTCCAAGTGACTGTAGTGCCACTCACGATGGAGTGCCATCCTCCAAGTGACTGTAGTGCCACTCACGATGGAGTGCCATCCTCCAAGTGACTGTAGTGCCACTCACGATGGAGTGCCATCTTCCAACTGGCTGTAGTGCCACTCACGATGGAGTGCCATTCTCCAAGTGACTGTAGTGCCACTCACGATGGAGTGTCATCATCCAAGTGACTGTAGTGCCACTCACGGTGGAGTGCCATCCTCCAAGTGACTGTAGTGCCACTCACGATGGAGTGCCATCTAAGTGACTGTAGTGCCACTCACGGTGGAGTGCCATCCTCCAAGTGACTGTAGTGCCATTCACCGTGGAGTGCCATCCTCCAAGTGACTGTAGTGCCACTCACGGAGGAGTGTCATCCTCCAAGTGACTGTAGTGCCACTCACGGTGGAGTGCCATCCTCCAAGTATCTACAGTGTCACTCATGAAGTGTCATCCTCTAAGTGTCTACAGTGTCACACATGAAGTGTCACCCTCGAAGTGTCTACAGTGTCACACATGAAGTGTCATCCTCCAAGTGTCTACAGTGTCACACATGAAGTGTCACCCTCCAAGTGTCTACAGTGTCACACATGAAGTGTCACCCTCCAAGTGTCTACAGTGTCACACATGAAGTGTCATCCTCCAAGTGTCTACAGTGTCACACATGAAGTGTCACCCTCCAAATGTCTACAGTGTCACTCATGAAATGCCAAAATACTGTTTTTTTTCCCCAGTAACCGGGGGAACACAAGGATGGTCTTGCCCGGATCATTAATTCTTCTGCTGTAGAGATACATTGCAATGCTCTTCTACGAATTAATGATCTCAATTTTTTAGATGTTAGATGTATTAACAGCTTGTCTTCAACTCCCTAGATATTAATTGTACTAAACATACTGTTTTCAACTTGTTAGATATCAGATTTATTAAAGGGATTTTTTGCAACGCTAGACGTCAAATATATTAAAGAGAGAAGCCAGATACTTATCAAGAATGGGGCGTTTCTTCACATCACTTGTCAACAACCAAAATTATTCCCAGACCAGAGTAGCAGTTTCCAACTAATTTTAGGTCACTGATAATGAATATCATGGTTAAAATTGTTTGTCAGGTCTACTTTTCAATATACACCTAAGTGTCACAATAGGTTCCAACAGGCATGAGGTAGTGTGTTTCTCACCACACTCACAGTCTCACTGACCTTCATTATTGTTCCAGCAGTCATACAAGGTGGTTGTGCTCTCCAAGTTTATATTTTGAGGTGAAAGGTAGGTTATTTTCTTAGCCAAACACTTTTTAAACTTATAAATATTCACTGGGCAAGCTAATGATATGCATGCGAGGCATATTATATTAATTATATTTTCCTACTGAATGATATAAATACTTCTGCTTAGCTGTCATGCTCTGTATTATAATGATAAATTAATTAATAAATTTTCTGTTTATCGTCTAATTGTTTTCTTCTTTCAGAAGCCTCGTACTTGTGTGAATATTGCAGACAACTTCTGCTACATTTGTGGTGAGGTGACCTTTGCATCACAGAAGCGCCGTATAACTGCTATGGTTAGAAAGGCATATCACCTATATTTTGGATGCAAGATTGGTGACCAGGATAAGAACTGAACTCCACACACATGCTGCAACAATTGTGCTACTAACCTTCGCCAATGGTTGAACAGGAAGAGGAAAGGAATGCCTTTTGCTGTGCCAGTGACATTGCGGGAGCCAACAGACCATACCAACAATTGTTATTTCTTCGAGGTACCTCCAGTACAAAAGGGCTTGTCAAAGAAAAAAAGGGGTCCATTGTAAATCCAAAGATGTGAATGAATGGTTCAGAGAACCGACGAGTTGGTAAATTAGACACATATGCAACACTTGGGTATCTTTATTGAGGAAACGTTTCGCCACACAGTGGCTTCATCAGTCCATACAAAGGAGAATCGTGAAGAACAGGAGGAGTGTGAGGTGTCAGTCCCTCAATCTTGAGTCGATGTTGTCAGTCCATCATCTTGAATAGAATAACAGCATATGAGCAGAGGGAGCTTATATACTGTAGACAGGAGAGGTGCAGCAGTTGTAGGAGGTGTCACATTTGTTCAATGTGGAAGTAGGTCGTGCCCAAGGAATAGGCAAGCGAAGAAATCCCTGTATTAAGATACCAAGATGTTGCAGTGTCAGACAGGATGTGAATGAATGGTTCAGAGAACCGACGAGTTGGTAAATTAGACACATATGCAACACTTGGTATCTTAATACAGGATTTCTTCGCTTGCCTATTCCTTGGGCACG
>WNWK01041271.1:0-16534 GCA_009830355.1 Cherax destructor | reverse complement strand
TACGTCTTACGAGCCAATGTTTCGGACGTATTTATACGCCTAAATTCTAGCGGCCTCAAATCAAGCAGGAGAAAGCTGGTAGGCCTACATGTGAGAGAATGGGTCTGTGTGCGCAGTATAAAAAAAATCGGGCAGCCACTGGTGCATTGTGGGAACACCATTTCAGTAGTCCTTGTTCAGCATGAATAGCGGTAAGAATTATTTGCCTCCTTGGCGCATCTGGGACATTTCTCTTCCTCAATGATAGTTCTAACACAGATGGAAGTGTCTCTGAAGATAAATTTCATGGTTTTGATGAGTTTGTGACCGAAAGCAATGCCCAGGATACCAGAAGGAAGGAAGGAAGAAAGAAAGAAAGAAAGTAAGAGATGAGAGGAAGGAAGGAAGGAAAGAAGAGATGAGAGGAAGGAAGGAAGGAAAGAAGAGATGAGAGGAAGGAAGGAAAAAGAAGAGATGAGAGGAAGGAAGGAAGGAAAGAGAGATGAGAGGAAGGAAGGAAGGAAAGAAGAGATGAGAGGAAGGAAGGAAGGAAAGAAGAGATGAGAGGAAGGAAGGAAGGAAAGAAGAGATGAGAGGAAGGAAGGAAGGAAAGAAGAGATGAGAGGAAGGAAGGAAGGAAAGAAGAGATGAGAGGAAGGAAGGAAAGAAGTAAGGAAGGAGGAAAGGAAGAAGGTAGGAAGAAAGAAAGAAAGGAAGGAAGGAAGAGATGAGAGGAAGGAACAAAAGAAGAAAGAAAGGAAGGAAGAAGTAAAGGAAGGAATGAAGGAATGCAGGAAGGAAGGCAGGAAGGAAGGCAGGAAGGAAGAGATTAGAGTAAGGAAGGAAGGAAATATGTAAGAAAGGAAGGCAGAAAGGAAGGAATGAAGGAAAAAAGGAAGCTAGGAAGGTAGGTATGAAGGAAAGGAAGGAGGTTGTGGAGAAGAAGATATGGGTCCCCTTTTGTGTTGACAGGTTGACAGGCAGTGTGGGTGGTGAGTAATGGTATAATATGTCATTTTGACAGCTGCCTTACCCTGACTCAGCAAATTTAGATGTCCCCACACACACAAGCACACACACACACATAGCTTGGAGCTTTGAAGTGCTAATTGCAGTTGATGGAAAGTGTCTAGTCATTATATATGTGTATATATATTATAGAACAATAGTAATAAAAAAATTTTTTATTGTTGGTTGGTGTAAACAAGTTTTGTAAACAATATAATGATACTAATGTTTGTGCGATTATTGTGTTGCATACAACGAGTGTATATATATACATTGCACCTTACTTTGGTCTCACAGGCCACATAAGTTATGTAAAAAAATGAAATAGTGAAAAAAACAAGAAACCTACGAAAGGAAGTAAACCAAAGTTTACCAGGTGAGCGGCATTCGCCGCTGTTGCCATACATGGCTCATTTTTTGCCAACTTTACGCCTCTATATCTCGGTAAATACTGATCGCAAAATTTTTTTTGGGGATTTAAACAATCAGAAAAATAATCTTAACATTTTGATAAGAAATTTTTTTTTTTTTTTTTCGAATATTTCCCGACATAGAATGACAGTTTCAGAGAGGGGCCTCCGACAGTCAAAGGGTTAACAGTGTTGGCTAGTATGACTGGATTTGGGTGAGAGAAGACATATGTTGTGTCATCTGCAAATAATATGGGTTTGAGTAGTTGTGATGCATTCGGTAGGTCGTTTATGTAAATGAGGAATAGGAGTGGCCCCAGGACACTTCCTTGAGGGACTCCGACCGATTGTAATGACACAAAAATTATGAAATTTGATAGAAAACTTACGGAATTACGCTCTCGCGAAGATAGTGATCTCAGCAATGTATACGCATCGGCAATTTTGCCGACTTTGAGCCCTATTTTCGGTAAATTCCATTGTTCCAGTCGACCAAACTCATAGATATTTCTCTAGAACTCCATTTGTTCTATCGATTGAGTACAAGAAATCACCAATTTACCGATTTCAACTACCCAATAAAGTGGTCAGAAATTGGCAATTTGGCCAATTTCATGCAAAATAAAAACTTGTCAATTTCAAAATAGGGTCCAGAATAAACAATGCAGATATTCCTGGCACTAAAATAAGATGTTATCTGTTCATTAGTCATGTCTTTAGGCCCCTCTTATATTACTCTTGCTTTCTATTTTGATTTGTTATTCACACAAAAAATAGAAGATTTACGGTTATGCAGACTATTGCATTATTGTAAAAATGGTATAAATAATATCAGTGAACTTGTGAATAATATTAGACTCACCAATTGATGTGTATTGTACACGTGGTGTGATTTGTTTACTCTTGAACATTTGCAAAAATCGAACATTTCCCCAACTTTGAGTTCAATTTCAAGGTCGTTTTCATCATGAAACTAATCAAAATCATCTATATTTCTGTCGTATGTTTTCCATTCTATCAAATGAGACCATAAAAAAGAGAATATAACCATAAATACTATACGAAAATACACCTCAAAAATGGTGTTTTAATCCCAAAGAAACGGTCAGAGTTTTTTTTCTCTCATTGTGCACTGCATGTGGCAGGATTTTTTTTATACCACGCACACTGACCACACAGACCCATTCTCACATATGTGGACCTACCAGCTTTCTCCCGTTTGATTTGAAGCCGCTAGAATTTGAGAGTATATATACGTCCGAAACAGTGGCTCGTAAGACATATATATACGACCGAAACAGTCAAAGGGTTAATTCTATGGTGTTCCTCACTTTCTTTACCAAAGGGCTGGCACTAGGAGCTTTTTTTGGCCCATGGTGGCTTATTTAGCAATTGCAAGCACAAAAAACAATGGATTATTAAGAAATGTATCGTATGAACGCTTGAGGTGATCGTCACTCACCGAGATACAATGCCAGACTGACTGAATGGTGTCTGGGAACCTTTTTGTGCCCGCGGCGGCTGGTAGTGGGCAAGTTACTAGTAGTGGGCAAGTTACTGGTAGTGGGCAAGTTACTGGGTAGTGCCTGAAAAGCCTAGGCATACCTAGGCATATTATTGGCCATCTTGTAATATCAACTTTAATGTATAACTATAAGTACCCCCCACCTTGTATTACATGAAATAAAGAATTTGAAGTTACTAGTAGTGGGCAAGTTACTGGTAGTGGGCAAGTTACTGGTAGTGGGCAAGTTACTGGTAGTGGGCAAGTTACTGGTAGTGGGCAAGTTACTGGTAGTGGGCAAGTTACTGGTAGTGGGCAAGTTACAGAAGCCTAGGACAACTAGGAATGCAAGGTGTGTACCACTCAGTGGTTTACAATGCTTGCAGTAATACCTGCATGGAAGCAAACCTTTCAAGAGATTGGTTAGATCATAACTGTATAAGCAGTGAAATGTCATTTCAGTATTACTGAAAAGCCAAAGGAGAGTAAAGCTAGTATGCTCCTATATAAATGATGAACTAGGGAAATGGCATTATATTTACAACTTGGTTACCACTCGATGGAACCTCACTCATACACCCCATGGATCAGAAGTTAAAGAATAATTTAATGCATCATTATTGTACACGTAAGAAACCTAGAGAAGCAGTACAGTACAATCATTCCGCAGGCAAATCATAATTAAAAGATAAAATCTGAGATGTTTCAAAGGCTTAAAAACAAGGAAGTTCAACCAAGAATGTTAGACAGGAAGCCTTTCAGAAACTTTGGTCTGCTATATTATTTGTTGACAGTAAGGAGGACGAGTGTCTTGAATTCGACAATGTGCCAGCAAGAAAGATGGATGAATCTGTGTTGGTGCAATGTGTTTCAAATACCTTGTGTGCCACAATGTTCACTGATGCTTCACATGATCTTCCCAGTGTGCAAGCAGAGGGCAAAGGCATTGCTTCAGTATGATGCAAATACTTCAGTATATATGTTAAGGACAGATGAGCTGCTCATGGATATGGTTCTTCACTCCGAGCCCAATGTTTCCTCCCAAGAGCCTGAGGATGGGGAAGAGGATGTGGACATTGTAGCATGGCAAAAGGTAGACACATCTCAAATGTTACTCAAGATTCAAGGAGAGAAAAACTACCTTTACTAATTCAAAGGTTACCAAACCGTGACACAAAGGAATGCTCAAGTTTGTTCCAAGATGTATGCAGTTGAAGCCAACAATTTATGAGTGAAGGGTTCCTGGAGGCCTCTTGCAAATAACATGAAATTTTACATGCCCATACTACTGAAACTTTTTCTATTTAATACACAAACAATAATATTCATTAAAATCATGTTTTTGGTAATGCATCTTTAATTGTTGCTGTCATTGGTTTAACCATTGAACTGTCCAAACATAGATCTATGTTCACTTGCGTAGAGCTCCGAACGTAGATCAACGTTTTACTTTTCATGCCTTCAAATTTGGTGCGATAGGCCTGAGTCGCCTAGACATGAGAGAATGGGTCTGCGCAGTACGTATTAAAAAATCTGGAATCACTTAGTACCTTGTGGGACCACCAGTTCAATTGAGCGCCAGCTAGAGCAAATAGCGTGGCAAACACCATGGCTTCACTGATGTCATGTCGTATTAACACGACCCTTTTAAGGGGAAAGTGATGTCGATCCAAAGTTTAGTGACCGAGATGAATGTGGCCACAAGTGGTCAAGGAAATATCGAAAACCTCGATAATAACCCATGTGTAACATTTGTGCAACATCCTTTCATTTTTTATACCACTGGTAGTGTCATCCTTCCATAACGTCCTATAATCTATACCCTAAGTAAAGAGAAACGATTCTAGAACATGTGTATGTAATATGTATTTGGCTGGCTGGCTGGCTTTGGCTGTCTGTCTATATCTCTGCATCTGTCTATATCTCTGCATCTGTCTATATCTCTGCATCTGTCTATATCTCTGCATCTGTCTATATCTCTGCATCTGTCTATATCTCTGCATCTGTCTATATCTCTGCATCTGTCTATATCTCTGCATCTGTCTATATCTCTGCATCTGTCTATATCTCTGCATCTGTCTATATCTCTGCATCTGTCTATATCTCTGCATCTGTCTATATCTCTGCATCTGTCTATATCTCTGCATCTGTCTATATCTCTGCATCTGTCTATATCTCTGCATCTGTCTATATCTCTGCATCTGTCTATATCTCTGCATCTGTCTATATCTCTGCATCTGTCTATATCTCTGCATCTGTCTATATCTCTGCATCTGTCTATATCTCTGCATCTGTCTATATCTCTGCATCTGTCTATATCTCTGCATCTGTCTATATCTCTGCATCTGTCTATATCTCTGCATCTGTCTATATCTCTGCATCTGTCTATATCTCTGCATCTGTCTATATCTCTGCATCTGTCTATATCTCTGCATCTGTCTATATCTCTGCATCTGTCTATATCTCTGCATCTGTCTATATCTCTGCATCTGTCTATATCTCTGCATCTGTCTATATCTCTGCATCTGTCTATATCTCTGCATCTGTCTATATCTCTGCATCTGTCTATATCTCTGCATCTGTCTATATCTCTGCATCTGTCTATATCTCTGCATCTGTCTATATCTCTGCATCTGTCTATATCTCTGCATCTGTCTATATCTCTGCATCTGTCTATATCTCTGCATCTGTCTATATCTCTGCATCTGTCTATATCTCTGCATCTGTCTATATCTCTGCATCTGTCTATATCTCTGCATCTGTCTATATCTCTGCATCTGTCTATATCTCTGCATCTGTCTATATCTCTGCATCTGTCTATATCTCTGCATCTGTCTATATCTCTGCATCTGTCTATATCTCTGCATCTGTCTATATCTCTGCATCTGTCTATATCTCTGCATCTGTCTATATCTCTGCATCTGTCTATATCTCTGCATCTGTCTATATCTCTGCATCTGTCTATATCTCTGCATCTGTCTATATCTCTGCATCTGTCTATATCTCTGCATCTGTCTATATCTCTGCATCTGTCTATATCTCTGCATCTCACATGTACACATAAGTACAGTGGAACCTCTGCTTATAAGTTCAATCCGTTCCATGACCTAGCTCGTAACCCGATCTACTCGTATTCCGAGTCAATTTTCCTCATTTAAATTAATTGAAATGCCATTAATCCGTTCCAGCGGAATTCCTGCTCTCAGGAGGCAGGACAAAATACTTCAGTATAATGCTAATATTAACTATAGGCTTATTTATTGATCACAATTCATTTAATATCACATGACAAGACCTACTACATTCAGTTTGGAAACAAAGCTACAAATGTTCCACTTAACATAACGCTAAATGGTTCACCCATCACAAGGCTCACAGAGGGAAAATTCCTAGGAATCCACCTTGACAGTAGTCTTAAATTCCAAACACACATACAACAAATTTCCAAGAAAATCTCAAGGACAGTAGGTATATTATCTAAGATACGCTATTATGTGCCTCAACCAGCTCTCATTGCACTATATCATTCTCTTATCTACCCTTATCTCACCTATGGAATCTGTGCATGGGGCTCAACAACATTAAATCACCTTAGACCACTCATAACCCAGCAAAAGGCTGCAGTCAGGATGATAACAAATTCCCACTCTAGACAGCATACTCCACCTATATTCAGAACCTTAAAACTACTCACCATAAAAAATATTCATACCTATTCATGTGCCTTCTACATACATAAAACTCTACATGCTAATATTAACCCTGCGCTCAGAATTCTCCTCAACAACTTTAATAGGTCCCACGAACATGACACAAGACACAGATCACTATTTGACATACCCCGAGTCCATACTAACCAATGTAAAAATTCTATGCACATAAAGGGCCCCAAAATCTGGAATTCATTACCAGTAAATATCAAGTTAACCTTGTCGGAAAATCAATTCAAGACTCTTCTCAAAAGTCACCTACTCACCCTATACTAAATACTCATACTGTAACAAACTTCCAAACCCAATATTATTTTACTTAAGAAGATCTCATTTTGATATGTTCATCCTCCTTAACACTTGTTGCAATCTCATATCATCATATTGTCATTTAAAATCTTATAGTATCATCATTTTCTTAATTTGAAATAAAATATATACCTAGATGAAACTCTAAAAACTATTTCTAGTATTGTTATTATACTAGTATAGCATCAACATACTGTAATTTGAAATAAATTCTACAACTAGATTAAACTCAACCAATTTCTCTTGTATTGTCTTTAAATAGTATGTATAACCATTTAATAATTTAAATAATATAGAACTAGAATAAACTCAATCAATTTCTTTAGCATTAAGTACTTAGTGAATAAGTCTCTAGAATAAACTGCCCCTAATGCCATGGCATGCCAGTGGCTCTCCTTGCATTACAGTTTTATAATTGTATTATATTTGTAACTACCAATAACATTGTACACTTGTAACATGCATTGAAATAAAAAAAAATTATTATTATTATCTCCCACACATCTCCCACACAAATCTTGCCACGCTTAATACCATTGTTAACAACAAATTAATAAAAATATCAACATGGATGACAGCCAATAAACTTACACTCAACACTGATAAGACCTTCTATATTATGTTTGGCAACAGAGCAGGTGATCCCCAATTAAACATTAAGATCAACACTACACCTATTGCTAAACATAACGAGGGTAAATTCCTGGGCCTTCACCTTGACAGCAGCCTGAAATTCAGCACCCATATCCAACACATAACAAAGAAAGTGTCCAAAACTGTGGGGATCCTCTCTAAGATACGGTATTATGTACCACAATCAGCCCTACTCACACTATACTATTCACTCATCTATCCCTACCTCACATATGCCATTTGTGCATGGGGATCAACAACAATTACCCACCTAAAGCTAATAATAACCCAACAAAAAGCTGCTGTAAGAATTATCACACAATCCAACGCTAGGCAGCACACCCCCCCCCCACTCTTCAAAGACCTAAACCTACTCACTGTTCAGAACATCCATACTTACTACTATGCTATCTACATTTATAGAACCATAAATTCCAACTTTAACCCTGAGCTAAAACACTTTCTTGACAGTTGTGACAGGACCCATAGACATAATACCAGACATAAACATCTCTTTGACATTCCCCGTGTCCGACTAAATCTATACAAAAATTCAATGCGCATAAAAGGGCCTAAAATCTGGAACTCCCTGCCTGAAAACTCTAGAACTGCAGACACAACCTCCATTTTCAAAAGCACCGTTAAAAAACATCTTATCTCACTTACGCACCCAACCGGTAGCTAACCACATGAAAACTACTTTATCTTGCACATATCCACATCAAAAGATACTTACTGATATCTGTGATTTCCCTTAATTTCACATGGCTGACCAAAATTCTAATACAACTATTGCATCATAATTCTTAAGCTAGTCATAAGTTTGCCTAAGACACTCCAAAATAGAAACGGTATTATGCCAATACATCACCTTTACCATTAATATATAAACTAATTGTTAAATCCTTTAAACTAATTGTTTAATTCCTAAATGTTTAAATTTCAATACCTCAATATTGTAAACCTAATTAATCACTACAATTACCTAACCTTACTATCAGTATAATCATTGTGTCACTATTGAGTAAGACCTATCATAAGACTGCCTGAAAAGCCTAGGCATACCTAGGCATATTATTGGCCATCTTGTAATATCTACTTCATAAAATGTACATTACTATAACTACACCCCACTCTGTATATTACTAGAAATAAAGAATTTGAATTTGAATTTAATACACAATATAAATAACATAGAAACCTGATACTGTACGTATATACAGTGGACCCTTGATTATCGTAAGCCTTGGATTTCGTAAATTTTGATTTTCGTAAAAAAATTTCATCAAAATATAGCCTTGAAGTTCATAATTTGCCTTGAAAATAGTCATTCGTCCCAAATACATACAAGCGGCCCACACACCATTCCACACCAATCACAGTGTGCCATTGTTTCTGAGCGAGTGAACATCGCCTTACGCATTCATATGATACATTTCGTAATATTCCATTCTTTTTTGTGCTTGCAACTGCTAAATAAGCCACCATGGGCCCAAAGTAAGCTCCTAGAGCCAGCCCTTTGGTAAAGAAGGTGAGAAAGATAGAATTCAAGAAAGAACTAGTAGCAAAGTACCAAAGTGGAGGAGGAAAAGAGAGGGGAGAATGTGCCTTCTTCAGTGATTCTATGATATGTACAATACTAAAGCAGGAGTCGATAAAGGCTATAGCGCCAGCCAGCGATAAAGTGTAGCACTAACAGTGTAGCAAGTAAGTAAAGCGATTAATCGACAGAAAAAGGATAACACGAAACTAACTCTTATATATGTTGTTCAAGGTATGTAGGGCTACTGACAACAACACCGCCTCTGCTGCCTCTTGCTGCCACTTTCCACTATGTAAGGCTTATGCTCTCAGTGGCCCTTATACACCCAACAACAACACGACACCACTCGTGACATACATGACATATTTTATTCATTCTAGAGTATGTGTCATGTTTCTATGTTATTAACCCTTAAACGGTCCAAACGTATATATACGTTAGTACTGCTACTGCCCCAAACGTATATATACGTTAGTACTGCTACTGCCCCAAACGTATATATACGTTTTATTTTTCATGCCTCCAAATTTGGCACGATTGGCCTGAGATGCCTGGTCAGCATAGAATGGGTCTTAACACTCGGTGTGTGCCATATTAAAAAAATCTGGGACCACTTAGTACCTTGTGGGAGCACCAGTTAAATTGAGTGCCAGCTAGAGCAAACACTGCAGCAAACACCAAGGATTCACTGATGTCATGTCATATTAACACTCCCCTTTGAAGTGGAAAGTGATGTTGGTGAGCTGGTTGGCCACCTGGCTGGCAAGCAGCTGGTTGGCCACCTGGCTGGCAAGCAGCTGTTTGGCCACCTGGCTGGCAAGCAGCTGGCTGGTCAGCTGGGTACCTCATTGGCTGTCTATCTCTGTCTGTCTGACTGTATCTATCTGTCTCTGTCTCTATCTCACAGGAACACATACGTAAATACAATTATACATAGTGTAAATTACCTAGGATAACTAAAAAAATCAAGACAAAGTGATATAATGTGCTTGTGATCTGCGTAATACCAGTTGGTTTATGAGCTACTCTCTGAGACAAGCAGACACACAGACAGAAAGACAGACACAGACAGACAGATACAGACAGACAGACAGGCTTGAGTAACACAAAGGGAAGCAGTATAATCTCATCAAATGTCATCACTGTAATTACTGGACTGATAAGAAGAGATAAGACTACCCTCACTCCCCCACAAATGTCACCAGTCATCATTAGTGGAGATCAGATGAGATAAGGCAGCGACAAATCTTACATAATGCTTCAGGGGAACTTTATTATGTATTATTATTATTCACTATTATTATTATTATTATGCACTATCATTATTATTATTATTTGAGTACAATTTCAGTACCTAATATTAGTGTCAGAACAAAGATTGGCTATGAAATCACAAGACCTACTATAAATTGTAATTATCAGAAGATAAAAATTATATAAAAATAATAAAAAAAGAGAAAAAAAGGTATATCAGCAACGATTCTGCAAGCGGCAGGACTCCTGTTGCTGTCAGGTGAGCATCCAGAGCCAACTTCTCTGCCTCATATCTCGGTAAGTACTGATCCAAAATTTTTTTATCCTAAACCACTTAAAAAAATGTGCTCTTTATTTCTACAAAAAAAAAAAAAAAATCAAAATATTCGGGGCAGTAGCAGTACTAACATATATATACATTTGGACCGTTTAAGGGTTAATATTGTTTATTATGTCATATTAGATGAATTGTGATAGATAAATAAGCCGTAGAGTTGATAATAGTGTCATAAAGGCGGAGATCAAACAGACCTAAATAACTATAGGCCAATATCTAACTTACCCCTTCTCTCCAAAATCTTTGAAAAGTTAATTCATAGACAAATCTATTCCTACCTCATCTCCCACAACATACTCAACCCCTGTCAGTTTGGTTTCAGACGTAATAAAAACACAAATGATGCAATCATACACATGCTAGAAATAATATACACCGCTCTTGAAAATAAAGAAATCCCACTGGGAATCTTCATTGATTTACGTAAAGCTTTTGATACAGTTGACCATGATCTGTTATATCTAAAATTATCACACTATGGTATAAGAGGGCACTCCCTCAACTACCTAAAGTCATACCTTAGCGGCAGAAGCCAATGTGTGTCCACAAATGGAGCTAACTCTTCCACACAAACAATTACAGTTGGTGTCCCACAGGGAAGTGTTCTTGGCCCACTTCTCTTTCTCATTTACATAAACGACCTACCAAATGCATCTCAACTACTCAAACCCATACTATTTGCAGATGACACTACATACGTCTTCTCTCACCCATGCCCAGACACACTAGCCAACACTGTAAATGCTGAATTACAGAAAATATCTACCTGGATGATGACTAACAAGCTTACACTCAATGTTGACAAAACCTATTTCATTCAGTTTGGGAACAGAGCTACAAATGTTCCACTTAGCATAAAGATAAACGGATCACTTGTCACAAAACTCACAGAGGGAAAATTCTTAGGAATCCACCTTGACAGTGGCCTCAAATTTCAGACACATATACAACAAATTTCCAAGAAAGTCTCAAAGACCGTGGGAATACTATCCAAGATACGGTACTATGTTCCACAACCAGCTCTCCTTACCCTATATCACTCACTCATTTACCCCTACCTCTCCTATGGAATCTGCGCATGGGGCTCTACATCAATAACTCATCTCAGACCACTAATAACACAACAAAAGGCTGCAGTTCGAATGATAAATTCCCACTCTAGACAACATACTCCACCTATATTCAAAAGTCTGAACTTACTCACCATACAAGACATCCATACTTTTTACAGTGCCTATTACATACACAAAACACTAAACTCAAATATTAACCCACAACTCAAAATTCTCCTACCAAATCTTAACAGGACACATGAACATAACACAAGGCACAGATCACTCTTTGATGTTCCCCGCGTCCACCTCACACTATGCAAAAACGCAATGCACATTAAAGGCCCAAAAATTTGGAATTTATTACCTATGATTACCAAAGAAACCCGGTCTGTATATCACTTGAAAACTCTGTTAAAAAATCACCTACTCACCCACAACTAAATACCCACTACTTTACTAAACCCACAAAGTTACTAAATAACTTTACACTGCTTCAAAATAACATTATTCACTGTGTTACTCCCCTAGCCTCAGAACCCCCTACAAAATTGACCAAAGAAAAATAATTTATCAAACATAATCTAGTACAAATGTTGAAACTTATACCTCATAATGTATATGCCATGTTATATCTTATAATGTATGAACCACCTAATATAAAGAAATCCATCCACATTTACCCATGTGCTCCTTGTAACTCATCTAATGACCTTATAAACTGTTATTGCAAAACAAATTATTGATTTAATTTGTTTAATCTGATTTAATACTATTATGTAGACATATAAAACTGTAAATGATCCAAAATTATAAAACTATAATGTTTCAAAAATGTCATGTTCAACTTATGTTCAAATATAATAGCTTAAATATTCAACTATACTTTTATTGTAAACTGTCTACTATAATTCCTACCATTTAAACTCAAAACCCCATACTTAACTGTTCAAAGAAAAATAGTTTATCAAATATAATCTAGTACAAATGCTGAAACTTATACCTCATATATCCTTATATACCCTTGTGCTCCTTGTAACTCATCTTATGACCATATAATTTGATATTGCAACACAAACTTATTGATTTAATTTGTTTAATCTGATTTAATTAAAATTATAATGAAGACAAAAGTATAAAACTATGTTACAAAAATTGTCATGTCTAAACTATGTTCAAATTTCATAGCTTAAATACTCGCCTATACTCATATTGTAAACTATTTATAAAAATTCTTACCATTTAGTTTTAAGTTAATTTTAAGTCTGCCCAAAATGCCCTGCATATTAGGGGTTTTTGGCATGTACACCTCATGTAATCTCACAAACCATTGTAATTTTTGTATTATGTCCAAATAAACTATTACTACTATATATTGAAGGACTATCTTGTCCTGTCTCCAAACACACTTCCCTGCCACCGCCACAATTCCTAACATACGTAATGACATTTTATTCATACACCAACAAGAGTTTTCAATAAAGGTAAGTGTGATGTTATTATTGTTTTATTCTTCATGTCTCATTGTTTTCTGTGTATGTAAATCTATATTTCAAGTAAAAATATTTTTTGTTAATACTTTTGGGTGTCTGAAATGGATTACAGCCTCTCCTCACTTACCGACGTACTTGTTTACCGACAACTCGGAGTTACGACAGGCTCTCCGCCGAGTAAAAAAAAAATTATATGCCGTATGAGAACATGGGTCATGCATCTCGATCTCCTTCTTACAGCCACTCAGTACACTAGCTTTTAAAGTCTCCAAGACTACATATTTGTACAAATTTGAACTTGATTGTGTACCACATAGTACAAGATAGAAGTGCAGCATATGCTCACTCACCGAGAGACACAGGGAGACTGACTCCCCTACGTGCAGCGTCCCAGCGGGAGGTGAGCTGATGCGTCTAATACGGCCGATCTGCGAGGAACTGGCCGAAACACTGAGCAAAATTTCGGCCCAAAAACCGGCCTAAATTCGATTCAGTTGATACCCGCAGCAGCCGATATTCGAGGTTCCACTGCATATGACACATTTGATGGGTTGTGGTTGTGTAGGTACACATTGTGTTGTATTTATTCTGTGCAATAACTGCAGAGTGCATCTTCTGGTTGTGTAGGTACACATTGTGTTGTATTCTGTGCAATAACTGCAGAGTGTATCTTCTGGTTAACTTTAGGTGTTGATATATTTTCTTTAATTTAACAATCTCTTGATGTTAGTGTGTAAGTTAACATGTGCTAGTTTTATTAATATAACTTCTTCTTCTTTCAACAAATCGGCCGTTTCCCACCAAGGCGGGATGGCCCAAAGAGAAAAACAAAAGTTTCTCTTTTTAACTTTAGTAATGTATACAGGAGAAGGGGTTACTAGCCCCTTGCTCCCGGCATGTTAGTCGACTCTTACGACACGCATGGCTTATGGAGGAAGAATTCTGTTCCACTTCCCCATGGAGATAAGAGGAAATAAGAACAAGAACTAGTAAGAAAATAGAAGAAAACCCAGAGGGGTGTGTGTGTATATATATGCTTGTATGTACATGAATGTGTAGTGTGACCTAAGTGTAAGTAGAAGTAACAAGACATACCTGAAATCTTGCATGTTTATGAGACAGAAAAAAAAGACACCAGCAATCCTACCATCATGTAAAACAATTACAGGCTTTCGCTTTACACTCACTTGGCAGGATGGTAGTACCTCCCTGGGTAGTTGCTGTCTACCAACCTACTACCTAGGATTAATATAACTTTCTTTCTTTCTTTCAACACGTCAGCCATTTCCCACCGAGGCAGGGTGGCCCAAAAGGAAAAACGAAAGTTTCTCCTTTTACATTTAGTAATTTATTCAGGAGAAGGGGTTACTAGCCCCTTGCTCCAGGCATTTTAGGCACCTCTTACGACACGCATGGCTTACGAAGGAAGAATTCTGTTCCACTTCCCCATGGAGATAAGAGGAAATAAGAACAAGAACTAGTAAGAAAATAGAAGAAAACCCAGAGGGGTGTGTATATATATGCTTGTACATGAATGTGTAGTGTGACCTAAGTGTAAGTAGAAGTATCAAGATGTACCTGAAATCTTGCATGTTTATGAGACAGAAAAAAGACACCAGCAATCCTACCATCATGTAAAACAATTACAGGATTAATATAACTTCTTTCTGTTAAATAATTGGAGAATGTCTCTTCTGATCAGAAATAAGTCACATGTTTGACTATTTATTATCTTAGTTTAAATTAACTTAATGTTTCTTTATGTGTTTTTAACATGTGTGCGCGCTCTGAAGATTGTTACAACTTTATATGCGAGTGGTGCACTGAGGAATTTGTGGAGACAAAGAACTTGATCCATGAAAGCAAAGAGGGGAATGTATGAGAGTATAGTTATACCAATGCTCTTGTATGGGTGTGAGGCATGGGTGGTGAATGTTGCAACAAGAGCTTAAAACCTCCAACGCACAGTATCTCATCCAGATCACAACTCTGGAAGAAAAACTAACCACTCTAGAACAACTAAGCAACACCCACACCCAGTCTGTAGACACCATCAACACTCTGAAAGATCAAGTCACCCAGCTGAACAAGAACATCATAGAAGAAAGATCACGAGTGGATCTACAACTTACTGATGTCATCAACAACTTTCAAGACCATAACGACCAACAACAGCTAAGTGACGCTGTTGTAGTTAATAGCAAACATCTCCCACCTACAGTCACCCAAGAGACATGCATGGAGGCTGCCCTACAACTCTTCAAGGACCACCTTAGCATAAACATACGTAGTGATGAACTAAAAGATTGCAAACTGATGGGCTACCAAGCAGGAAAAAAAACAGTGCTATTAAAATTCAATACCAGCTTGCAAAGAAACAACCTACTAAAAACATCCATAACTATGAAATCTGATGTCTATGTGAACGAGTGCCTTACCAAAACAAGACAAAACCTCCTTTATCGTTTAAGAAAATTACTCAATGCCCCAAAAATTCATCAGTGCTTTGTGAGGGATGGTAAAATTGCAGTTAGGAAACAGCCCACTGGGAAGAGGTATTTCATTGCAACAGAACATGAACTTAAAAGATTCCTGAGTGAGGCTGGGTTAACAGAATTAGAATAATATGTAGTAAACCCACTATCCACGATTAGTGTTATGAACCATCTTTAAATTTTGTTCCCAAAATTCCAATACCCTCTTACCATTAAATTTTTACTTTTTGTTCCCCAAAATTCCAATACCCTCTTACCATTAAATTTTTACCTTATATCCAACTACCATTCTACCTCATAGTCTTAATTCTACCTCATAGTCTTAATTCTACCTCATAGTCTTAATTCTACCTCATAGTCTTAATTTGTATTTGATAACTACAAAATCCCCTTATTATTCAAGCTTTATTGCACAATTTTTATTTTATAATTATTATTGCCCCATTATTTTATACTTCATTGCTCAATCTTATTTTATACCTTTATTTTTATTAACCTATCATTGCCAAAGATCCAAGCTTCCATACACAGCTGCAACATCATTGCCCTATCCTTACCAATTATACTTTTTAATAACCTGTGCTAAAAAATCCCATTTTACTTATTTTAATATCTACTGTATACCATTCTTTGCCCCTGTTTATTTTTTATTATACTTTTTTATAAACCTGTATTATACCTTTATTTCTATTGCAACTATTCTCTAGTGCAATTACAAGTAACAGTCTTGTGCTACAACTATCTTATTATCTATTAATATCATAGGTAATATCTAGTTCACCTAATTACATTCTAGCTTATTGAATA